>JALIGW010000002.1:224895195-225190195 GCA_023053685.1 Diadophis punctatus similis
AAATCTAACCAGAAGTCTGGGTTTTGTCTCAGGGAGAACCCAGTGTTGGAGGCCTATCTGTACACTCCAAATAGTCAACCTGATAACAGCAAGCCACTGGAACACAAAATAATCTGAGCCAAAAAATTAAAAGTGCACCAAGAGAGGAAGACAAGATGACAATGCTTGATCAAAAGTATATGTTATCGCTTTTATCAGTCATTGGGAGCTAATAATGATTAGTAATAGCAACAACAGTAACTATTAACATCTGGCACTATAGAATTATTCCCTCCATTATTTCTCATTATCCCTGAGGTTGATGGGAAAAAATGAGTTACTCAGTTAGTTTTCAGATCCAAATGTTTTATTCCTTTAATTTCAGGAATTTAATTTCAATCGGGGTTGGGTTATTTTTGTTTATTTTTGTTTTTGGCCAACATGAAAAAGTCCATTTCTCCCATGGTTAAAGCTTCATAGATCTTTCTTCTGACACTTTTGATTCCTCAAACGCAATATAAGAAATGAGAGAATGGCCATTTGGTTTGAGGTAAATTCTGTAAAATAAGATTGGATATATGTTTCCTTACAGAATAACAAACAGGGTTTGGTAACTATTAGTGACTAGTTAAACAGCATTGCTGGAAGGAATGACATAGAGCTCTTTAACAGGTTTGAGAGCTATAGGCTTAGCAAAGAGGTAAAGGCTTCCCTACTGGTCATGTCTGACTCTGGGGATCAGTGCTCGTCTCCATTTCTTGGTCGAGGGAGCAAGTGTTGTCCGAAGACAATTTCTGTGGTCATGTGGTCAGCATGACTATACCAATAGTGGGTTTCACTTACCTTCGCTACCAATTTGGAACTGTGAACGTGTGCGCATGTGTGCGCGCTTCGCTCATGCGCGGTGCTTCTGCAAATGTGCAAAACCTGTGCATGCGCAGATCGTCCGTCATGACATCCAGGTGGGTGGGCGGAGCCTCCCACCGCCGCTACCAGTTCACCCGAATCGGGGTGAACTGGTAGCAACCCACCACTGGACTATTCGCCAAAAGTGCATGGAATGCAGTTACCTTCCCACCAAAGTGGTACCTATTAATCTACTCACATTTGCATGCTTTTGAATTGCTAAGTGGGCTTAGCACATCTTTGTTATTACTGAAGTTTATTCATTTTAATATTTTTCCATTGGAAAGAAGACAATATATATTTGTGCTTTTGGCTTCTAGCATTTTCAGAGGTATCAGAACTTCCTATTTTATTTTTCTCAGACAAAATAATAATCTTGCTCTAGAACAGCCAGAGAGATTACCCTGTAATTCTGTGACTCACACTTGTGAAGATCTTGCTTCCAAGAATATGAATAGGATTCAAGACTGACTGCTGCCAAAATAATGAGTGCCTATAAATAACTCCACAGAACTCTGTCAAACAAACATTGTGATGAGCTGAACTCACAATGGAGCCACAGTGCCAACCTTACTGGCAACTGGTGGTTTCCATTAACAGCACATATTTTTTGGCAATGGGAGATCTGAACAGAGCAGTAAATGGAATTTATGAGAGAATTTTGAAAGAGAAGAGCTGTAGTCATTACACATAAAATGTACTGATAATTGCTTTTTTATTCTGAAATGTGCTATCCTAGGATGCCTGGAATAATTTTGCTCAAACATGATTCATTTAAAGCAGTGGTTCCCAACCTTTTTGTGATCGAGTACCACTTGGAGGTCCCGTACAGTCGCTGCGTACCACCTGGTTCCAGAGAAACTAAATTCGATCAGATATCACTTTATTTCCATAATTGTACCGTGTTTCCCCGAAAATAAGACCCTGTCTTATATTTTTTTGAACCCTGAAATAAGCGCTTGGCCTTATTGCCATGCACTCAAAAGCCCGATTGGGCTTATTATCAGGGGATGTCTTATTTTGGGGGAAACAGGGTACAAGTAGAACACGCAAACCAACTACAAAAACAACAACTCAATGCGAGGGCATAAGTATACAAAATAAGTATACAAAATAATAATAAAAATAGTAACATACACACTGAGATGCAGTAATGAATATCAAAGGATAACTTGAGTCAAGAGAACATAGTGCTAACAATAACAGAGTGAGATTAACCTTAGCTCGAGAGCTCGCTACGACGCGCACCTTCTCGCAAGGGTTCTACTGCGCGACTGCTGAGAGTTCAGAATAGTCACGGTTTCTTTTTTGGCCCCGCGCATCCAGCAACTGGATTCTCGGGCCGCTGGGACCAGGTGGGTGGCGTGTGGCAACAGTTGCAAATCGTTGCCAGATTATCTTGTGTTAGGCAGTAAACATTTTTGTGAAGTAAAAAATAACTAACTAAAAATCGTTCATGACCCCGAAAGTGTTCGCGTACCACCTGGAAGGCCCTCGCGTACCACTAGTGGTACACGTACCACAGGTTGGGAACCACTGATTTAAAGAGCAGCTTATTCCTTTGGCAGATCAGTGGTTCATATACTGTATAAATGGGAGTGGTCTTGAATAGAAATTTTAAGCATTATTTACAAGGTCTACATTTATGAGATTGGAGTTAATGGGAAATTTCATTGTGTTTTAGCTAAATGATTTGCTAATTGTGGCAAAATATTTTTGGAGGGGGGGAACTAGGTTTTTACAACAATAGTGATAAATAAGATACCACAGATCAATTTACTAAATCTGAGTTTCTTGAAAGAATAAACACAATAATCTGGGCAGATAGCAATTGCTACATATTAGAGCTTTCCTCTATGAGAAATGGAATAAAAAAAAGATCCATATTGAACAGCAATTTAGTTTTTCAACATATTTTTGTTAGAAATTCTGTTTATACATAGCCCTATAGATCAAATAAAGTGTCCAGTCACCATGGGTCTTGCCGCTTAACCGTTTTAATTGTCACAGGAACAAAAAGAACATAGAGTATAACCATAGATTATACCCAGCAAATTTACAAACACTGCCATCTACTGGCTGAATACTCCTGTAGTTGCAATACAAAATGCATTCCGACATGTATTCCAACAAATTTAGCAACAAAGAATAGAAGATGGCAACTGCATGGTATTTGTATGTATGTGCTTCCAAGACACCATTAACTCCTGGCAACTGCCTAGATTGGCCCTACAGTTTTCTTTGCAAGATTGCCATTCCTTTCTTTCTAGGACTGAGTGAAAGGGGATTGGCCCAAGATCACCCAACTGGCTTTGTGCCTAAGACAGGACTACTAGAACTCACAATCTTCCGGTTTGTAGCCATGCTATACCCATTTACTTGGACATAAACTCAGTGATTCTGGTTCTGAGTAAAGATGTATGAGATAATTTACTGATTTATTTTTGCTTTCTCAAATACAGTTTTTTCAGTTAATAATTATATATGAAAAAGGAGCAAATCAAATTTGGTTTTACCAAGTAGATTGTGCTGCATAAAAAAGATTTAGTGAAACTTACTTTCAATTATACCAGTCTAGAACTGCTACAAATAATTAGGAAAGGTGTGACTAGAGAATAAGCAAATATTGCTTTTTTTGAAAAGTTCAAACTTTATTAATAATATTTTTGCAAGCAGTCTTTTTGAAATGTTACTTAGACTTAAGCAATTTTTTCACGTTTTAAACAAAATCATCCCTTACAACCATTAAATGATAATATATTAGAAGATGAGCCAATATCCAAGCCAACTTACTTGGAGTAGTAATGCAGTACTTTTTAAGACAATATAATATAGAGTTACTGTATATAAAATACACAAATAACCTCCTCAAATACCAATTGCAACACTAAAAGGACAAAGGTCCTTATGTTGTTCATCTCAGTATAATAGAACTTTGCATTACAAAAGCAAAATATTATCCATATTGGTCAAATTTGCACCCAAAGGCATAAAGGCATTAAGACAGAAAGCTTTTAGGCAAATGATTTTGCCTACCAAAGTTGCCTTTTGTCTTCTTTTCACGAGAATTCATGTATGGTGCATAATATGCAGCCGATGATATTGTGAAGAAACCAAAACATTATTTATTATTTAATTCTGATGTAATTCAGTTTCTCAAATTGGCCCGGCCTTGTCCCGAGCATATTATTAAAGCAGATCACTGCAATTTTTTCCTTATTTAAAACCACTTGTAATTGAGTTATGTGGAAATTGTTAGATTGAATTTTCAATTGTTTAAAAAAATATATGAAATGACCACAAATGTATATAATTTGATACAAATTGCATTTTTGCACAGAAGTGAACAAGACGTTCTGTGCTTTGTTAGAAATGTAATGTACAATCAAATGATTATGATTAACCAAAACTTGGAGAACTTGGGCTCTCTTCTCTTATATACAGTGTTTAAAAAGTTGCTTTACAGCAAAACTACATGGGGAAGATTACAGAATGAGGTGATTTCTAGATTTCCCCCTTTAAACATATGAACTAAATGGCTGAACCATGCAGAATGAAATCAAAGGCAGTTTGATTACATTATTGTTTTTTAAAAAAGGACAGACAGAAAAAAGTTGAGAAAAAAGTCAGTTGCTGAGTGTTTCTTATTAGGAACACATACCCCACATATTCTGAAAGTGAGGGAAAACAATTTTGAGTATCAGTAACTGCCTGCCATGTTTGGACCAATTTCTGTACCTTGAATATTCGGGGGGGGGGGGGACTTGGCACATTGAAACCAGATTTTAAGATTATGCATAGCCGAGGTGGCGCAGCAGTTAGAGTGCAGTACTGCAGGCTACTTTAGCTGACTGTGATCAACAGTTCAGCTGTTCAAATCTCACTGGCTCAGTGTTGACTCAGCCTTCCATCCTTCTGAGGTAGGTAAAATGAGGACCCAGATTGTTGGGGGCAATATAAATATACATTCCTTAATGGTGTAAACCGCTTAGAGAATGCTTGCACTATGAGGCGGTATATAAGTCTCAAATAAATAAATAAATAAATAAATAAATAAATAAATAAATAAATAAATAAATAAATAAATAAATAAATAAATAAATAAATAAATAAAATCAATTCTCTCTTAAAATTACCACAAAATTGCATTCCTAGTCTCTTGATTTCCTCCAGTAAATCTGCAGGTAGTCAAAAACTCAAAAGAAATCTTGTTTTTAATCCTGGAGATTTAATAAGGGCTCAGTCATTCACCACCACCACCCAGTTCTTTCTCATTCTTTGGCAGATAAAACTTATTTTGGTATACTGGTATAGGCTTTCATGGCTGGCATCAATGAAGTAGAGATGATCTTTGAGACTAAATAATCCAGTTTTCTGGCATCTTGCCAGCAGATGTGATTGGCATCTTCAGAGGTAGAGTACTTTGTGGTGTAGCTCAGGCAATTGAACAGGGACTGATTGGGCTCATGTATTTGAACCTGGCAAGCTGAACTCTTGAGTGGCCCATGTCATGGGAATCCAAGAAATCTGGATTCTAATTGGTTACATGTTAAACTCTGAATATTTAAGCCAGTCAGCCAACATGATGAGGCCAATTTCACAATAGTTTGAATGGGATAAGAGTCTTGGTATTGTACTGAGCTGACAATTTCTTCTAGGAAACTGGGAATTCTTACCATTTCCTTGAAGGCTAATAAAGTCCACACTGTGCCAAAAATGATGGATAAGAATGAGAATGTTAATGTCTCTGGTTTATGCATCTTTTATAACGGTGTAGCCTTTCAAGAGGATTTGCACTGGTGAAGGACATACTCCAGAAAGGTTACATTCCCTAAACAGGTGGAACAGGGCTCCTTCTGAGGAGAAGTTAAATTTTTAAGGAGTGAATTGGATACCCCAAGCATTTACAAGGCTGAAGACCCTGATTTAGCTCTTTCAACTTTCTTCAAACTTAGCTAAATATGCAAAGAAAATCTAAATCTTTGGCCTTGGGCCATAAAAGAGATGTTCCTGAGACATTTTTAAATCCAGAACTTAATATGTCCATGATAGAGATACCTAATGTTACCTCAACAGCTGAATTGAATTGACTTTTTTGTATATCTCATGTAAACAATGTTTCTAAAATGGTAGTCACCTTACAGTGAGATGGGCAGCAAATAAATTTAATAAATAAAATAAAAACAAATAGTTCTGAGATTCTTGTGACTGTTAGAAAAGATGTCATTAAAATCAGTGCAACAGATCACCGTCATATAAAAAAGAATTCAGAAACCCACAGTTGAGAAATACTGATACTACTCTTAACTAAAATGCCACAAATGCCACAAAACAATGCTGACTGGCGGGTCCTAGGGGGAGGGCCTTCTCTGTGGGGGGCCCTGCTCTCTGGAACCAACTTCCCCCAGTGATCCGAATTATCCCCACCCTGCTGGCCTTCCGAAAAGCCATTAAGACATGGCTCTTCCTGCAGGCAGGGGTCTGAGGCAATTTTACATCCGAGGTCTCCCCCATGTATATATGTTGTTGTATGCCCTTTTTTAACTTTTTTAAAACTGTCTTTTAAATGATTTTATTGGTTGCTGTTCTTTAAAATGTTGTACGCCGCCCTAAGTCCTTAGGGAGTAGGGCGGCATAGAAGAACCTCCAAATAAAAATAAAATAAAATAAATGAATATGCAAGTGATTAAATCCAACAGAATAATCAATTATATGTTCCTTCTCTCTTTTCTTGATAGGTTTTTTTAATTCTCATCGATTATAAATATATAAGCAAATAAACAGAATTGTAGAAATGTCAGAGAATTGAATCAGATTTATATTTGGAAACATCAGTATAACCAAATTAGTGCTTTTCTAGTAATATTGCTTTAAAGTTGTTGTGTATTCCTTAAAAGTAACAAATTGTGTTTGGATTCACCTTCATGGTTTACAAGAAATGTTTCCTTAAACCCATATGCCATCTACCTTTTGAACATTTGACTCCAAATGCATTGTAAATGAAATTGTTGTACCTTTATAACTAAATCAGGTGTCTTAACTGGATTAGAACATCTGTCTCCCTTTCAAACTGAATAAAGTAAGATATTTATATTCTACCTATTTGCAATTTCTCCAGCATAGTCCCTTTATTGCACCTGTAGTTTTAACCTTTTGATGCGAGAACCTGCTTCTTCTTCTAAAACAAATGGGATGGCATGGATCTCTAAAAGTACTTCAGGCAAGATTTTAAAAAATCCTTTTTCATCTGACACTGAGAGAAGGTTGGGAATAAGTTATAAAAGGTGGGCCTAAACAATGGCATGAAGGAAGCGCACCCTGGAAAAGTGTATATTCCTGTGGAAGAAAATAAAACTCATTTACTTTTTATCAGGTTTGTTATGTACAATTCTGAGACAATTGATTTGTCAGGTCTCTGCAACATTTCCTTTTGAGTTTTTATCTGCTACATATTTTAAATATTTCATTTATTAAATTGGCAACTACCAAAGTCTCTCAGTGGTTTGGAGTAATCCAAAACCAGGGCTATTAAAAGTCCGAAGTTAAAAAAAAGACAAAATAGAATAGCCTAAAATAATAATGTAAAGCTTGTCAGTCTTGGAACCAGCAACACAGCAGGGATTATTCACTACAGGTAGTCCTTAATTTAAGACATTCATTTAATGATAGTTCAAAGTTACGATGGTCCCAGAAAAAGTGACTTAGGGCCCATCCTTGAAGTTATGACCATCACACCGTCCCCATAACCATGTGATTGTAATTTGGCCACTTGGCCACATGATCATGTTTTGTGACCTTCCCAGCTAAGTCAATGGGGAAAAGTGAATTTGCTTAATGAATGTATAGTTCATAATCACTGGACAGTCTTTACTCATAGTTCATTTCATTGCTATGATTTGCTTAACAACTGCAGTAAACATGGCCATAAAATTAGGTCTGGTTCTTTGGTGACTCATTTAATGACCACATTCCTTAGCAATCAAAACTCCGGTCCCAATTGTGGTTGTAGAGTTCTGGAACAACAAAAGTAGAAACCCTTGACCCTATAGGACTGGGGTGTCAAACTCGCGGCCCACAGGCTGGATGCGTCACACGCTGGCCACCCCCACCCCCCGGTTTAGCGAAGGGGAAAAAAAGTTGTGATACATCACACGATGACAGTGTGACATCGCGAGTTTGACACCCGTGCTATAAGAGGAGCTTTGGATGCATTTCCTCCGATGATCTCAGGCAATCTGGATTATATTAATTTTTTTTATTTATGTACATTGTATACATTTTTAGAATGCTTTGGTTCCAAGCACTTTGTTCCACTTTTCCCTGACAGCTATGTTGTGAAGCGGAGGTGTAAGTCAAGCTGTCTGGGCACAGCAATACACACCTCTGAAGTGGGCCCCACTGATGAGAAAGCTCAAATGCCAAGTGAAAAAAACTCCAAGTTGAGGAAAGGGGGGGAAAATTCACACATGGCATCCGTTCCCTCTCATTCACATCACCACTCTGCTGTGGCCTGTTGACAGAAACCACTCTCGGGAGTTGAGAGAAAATGGTAACAACAGTATATGTGTGTCTGTGTGCATTCAGTTTTGCCACTGCAGCATATTCTCCAATTTTAGTCTCACAATCTGATATTGTCAGCAAGGTTTCTCTTTTCCAACATTGTGCCAAGTTTGTTCTTGCAGCTGTCAACATGCATCTTAGTAAATTGTGATAATTTTCATTCATGTTTCTGGAAGAATGTTTCTATAACATCGTATACCAATTTTCCTTTAAATTATATTTTGGAGTGAATGCAATGGACTCCCCCCCCATTGATTTACTGTGATTGTTTGTTTGAAGTTTTGCATTTAATTTATCATGCAACTTTTGATTTGTTGAATCTTTATAGTAGCAGTGTAGACTCAGTAGCAATTTGTAAATACGTCCTAATCATTCATACTAGTTTTATGTAAGAGTTTCAATTTTTGTCTTCTTTCTGAATATATATATACCGTATTTTTCGGAGTATAGGACGCACCTGAGTATAGGACGCACCTAGATTTTAGAGGAGGAAAACAAGGAAAAAAGTATTCTGAACCAAATGGTGTAGTAATATATTATTTAATAAAATACCAGTGTAGCAGAATACTTTTTACAACCATGTATACTTTTTACAACCATGTACACTTTTTACAAACTTCAAACTTGACAGCTTTAAGACTTGTGGACTTCAACTCCCAGAATTCCTTCTCCAGTCATGCTAGCTCAGGAATGGGAGTTGAAGTCCACAAGTCTTAAAGCTGTCAAGTTTGAAGTTTGTAAAAAGTGTACATGGTTGTAAAAAGTCTTGCCAAGTTTGAAGACCCTTGCACCCCTAACCCAGGGGTCTTCAAACTTGACAGCTTTAAGACTTGTGGACTTCAACTCCAATTCCTGAGCTAGCATGACTGGAGGAGGAATTCTGGGAGTTGAAGTCCACAAGTTGGAAGACCCTTGCACCCCCTTGGCAAGTTTAAGACTTGTGGACTTCAACTCCCAGAATTCCTCCTCCAGTCATGCTAGCTAGAGTTGAAGTCCACAAGTCCTCCCGGTCTCGCAGCCAGTTCCCTCCTGAAGCTCAAGGGCTGCAACTTGAGCTGAGCAGATCTGCGGCGAAAGCGGCGGCTCCTGGTTTTCCCGGCCAAAGAGCGCTCGCTAGAGAAGAGCAGCTGAGGAAGCAGGCGAAGCGCGGCGACAGGCAGGTGTTTTGGAAGCGCCTAGGGCAGCACGCGCGTCCGGGATGCCCTTCTCGCTTAACCGGCAGCAGCGGGCGCAGCGAGTTCCGTCCCCACGCGCGTCCCCGGCGCTTGCTGTGGCGACGCTGTTTTCTCCGAGACCTTTGTCTCGGAGAAGGAGCAGTAGACAAAGGTCTCGGAGAAAATAGCGTCGCCACAGCAAGCGCCGGGGACGCGCGTGAGGATGGGACTCGCTGCGCCCGCTGCTGCCGGCTAAGCGGAAAGCACAGAAAGGTGCGTGCTGCCCTCGGTGCTTCCAAGACACCTGCCTGCCGCCGCGCTTCGCCTGCTCGCACGCCCGCTCGCTCGCAAGCGGGCAGCGGTGGGGATCGAAGCGGAGCGGTGGCACCTCGAAAGGACGGGGGCAAGCAGCGGTGGTGGCGGCGGCAAGCAACAGCGGGGACGGCGGGGGCAAGCAGCGGGGGGGGCAAGCGGCGGTGGCGGAGGCAGCGGCGGGCGGCGGGGAAAACCTCCGAAGGGTGGGGGCTGGGGGGGGGTTGGGGGCTGCATTCGGTGTATAGGACGCACCCACTTTTTGACCCCCTTTTTGGGAGTAAAAAGGTGCGTCCTATACTCCAAAAAATACAGTATATATGTGTGTGTGTGTGTGTGTGTTTCTTGCCAGTCCTCCAGATATTTTTCTGACATTAAAATTGATGTCATTTGGAATATAAAGTTTCTCTTGGAATTCTACACCTTTCAAGATCTTGTTTTATTTATTTCCATAATTTTATTTTGTCTGTGTATTCTTTTCAAATAGAATTCTAGGTATTTCACTGAATCTTTTGCTATCTCTCAGCCAGTTTGTTTTTTCCACAAAGTCAACTACTTCAGAAGTTAAATGTCTCATTATTATCTTAGTTTTCTTTTCATTAATATTACATCTAGAAAGGCAGCCAAAATCTTTGATTACTTGCATCAAATGTCATATGTAACTTTGTGGTTATATTATTGCTAGTATTTTTATTGTCTGCATAGCGTTTCATCTTGCATTCCTCTCCTCGAATTTCAGTCTTAATTATTTGTTTATCTGTTCTCATCTGTTTTGCTAGGGCTTTCAAGGCTCTTTACACTTTATTCTTTACTTCTAAATAGTAAAAGTGAGAGTCTATAGAGATTCTCAATCATCCAGGTCGTGGTTGTCCCAAAGGTGCTTTTTCAGGAGGCAACTGGACTTTCTTATTTTTTCTTCGAAGATGTTTTGCTTCTCATCCAAGAAGTTTCTTCAGCTCTGACTTCCATTCCCCACCACCCAGTCAGAGCTGAAGAAGCTTCTTGGGTGAGAAGCAAAACATCTTCAAAGAAAAAAATGAGAAAGTCAAGTTGCCTCCTGAAAAAGCACCTTGGGGGAAAAAGTTAAGAGTGGATACCCTTACCTTGCACTATCATATATTTGCCTGCAGAGAGATTTCATTTGTCACAACGTTTGCTAGTTGCCTTTGGCATATTTCTCCACTAAAACACGGTTTTAAACTCAGGTTTCCTGGTCCATGTTCCACTGCATTAAACCTAAAGCCTAACAAATAATATTTTCGCAGGTCAGAAGCAACAATCTTTGTAATTATTTCAAAGTAATTGTTCAGGGTTTCAGACTGTGTAGGGATATCATACTGTATGTGAGAGGAAAAGGAAATGCTGAGAAAAAGAAACAACCCACACAATTATTATAATCTATAATTTTACCCTAAGTGTACAGGTATATATGCCTCGACTGGAGAGAATAACAAAGAACTGTATAAACTGAGGCTAAAAGACTTGATAATTTTAGAGCAGTGTGTATTACATGACAGTGTAGGACATAAAGAATGGAAATTCCAGCCTGCGTGGGTAAAACCGTTTTTTCAACTAAAAGCTACTAATGGTGGATCAATAGCAGGATGAATAATTTTGATCAGCCATCCGTGTCATGGGGTCTTGGAGATGTGTTGTTCTATAAGAGTAACAAGAGCCACGGTGGCGCAGTGGTTAGAGTTCAGCTCTGCAGGCTACTTCTGCTGCCTGCCGGCTGCCTGCAATTTCTCAGTTCAAATCTCACCAGGCTCAAGGTTGACTCAGCCTTCCATCCTTCTGAGATGGGTAAAATGAGGACCCAAATTGTTGGGGGCAATATGCTGACTCTGTAAACCGCTTAGAGCAGTGATGGCGAACCTATGGCACGCGTACCACAGGTGGCACGCGGAGCCATATCTGCCGGCATGCGAGCTGTTGCCCTAGCTCAGCTCCAGCGTGCATGTGCGTGCCGGCCAGCTGATTTTTGGCTCACACAGAGGCTCTGGGAAGGCATTTTAGGCTTCCGGAGGGCCTCCGGGGGCCGGGGGGCATTTTTGCCCTCCCCAGGCTCCAGGGAAGCCTCTGGAGGCCTACCAGGCCACCAAAAGTTGGAAAACGGGCTGTTTCCAGCCTCCAGAAGACCTCTGCGGGGGAGGGGGAGGGGGAGGGGGAGGCTGTTTTCGCCCTCCCCAGGCATTGAATTATGGGTATGGGCACTCGCATATGCGTGATAGCATGCGCGCACACGCTTTCGGCACCCGAGGGAAAAAAGGTTCGCCATCACTGGCTTAGAGAGGTCTGTAAAGCCCCGTAAAGCGGTATATAAGTCTAAGTGCTATTGCTATAAAGCCCATTGTCCCAAGCAGGCATAAAAATAGATGAGGTTAATTTTTGTTTTTAATTGTGAATTGGTCAATTCAAAACACTTCATCCTTGTAAAACTGACCGGTCACTTTAAAATGCCCAAATGAAAAAGGAAATCATGGATAAGAAGGCCATTGGCTCAATATAATGTAGTGCATTGATATTTTAGATTCCAGGAATGTAACTTACATTCTCTAACTTAAAGGATCTAAATAAATTTCTGGGCAATCTACTGTACTTCAACCTTCCACTTCACCTGGTTGCTCTCCAAATGTATTCCATTCCATTCACCCATGTTCAGGGGGACTTCACAGTTGAACTTTTATTTTTTACATCTCAATGTGCAGCATGCTTTTCTGAGGTGGGAAAAAAAAGAAATGTAACAAAAATGATATGGAAAACAGAATTATGTACAGAAAGCAAGGAAGAGAGTAGGTCTATGCAGGGAATAAGCTCTGCATGTACACCCTATGGATGGTAGATAATTTATTCTGAAGTCAATTATGTTTCTCATATTCTGAGTTGCAAAGATTTTTTTTAAAAAAATTATACTGATAAGCTGTGGAATACTACTGTGTGTTTTGGAAGGGGAAATGTGTTTATTCTTTGATATTAAAGTGCCACCAGAAGAAAAGAGAAAGTGAGGATATGCACACAAAGATTTATTATATGGCTTCCTCAACCCCGTCTCCAGATGACTGGATGAGATACAATATCTAAGAAAGCTGCAGAGATACAGTTGAGTGCCTTTTCTGGCTAACAATTTTGTCAAAGCAATCAGCATTTAAGCTTAGGAGATAATCAGTTTTTAATTGCCTCTACTATCTTAGGTGAATGGAACGTGCCGCCGACACATTTTTCTTGCCCCATAACTCCCCCTTTTTTTGCAGATCTAATGAACCCACTCCCTTCTTTGCCACGTTTATGTGTTTCCTTCCATTTGTCCATGTTGTGCTTAACAACAGCTGATGACTGATGTCAGAGCTTAGAGCGAACAGCTGCTGATCTTATTGTTAATCCTAACCTTCCCTGCATACATATGGATATATTTGCTCATCTTGCAATCTTTAATGGAATTTTGTGCAATATTACTTTTTTTAATCATATATTTTTTATTTTATTCAAAACAAAGTTCAAACTCAATACTCCGAAAAAAAGAAAAAAAACCACAAAATAATCAAGACATTAAAAAAGAAAAAGATGCATAAAAAGGCCAACACATAATACACATACTATCTACTCCTAGTTGAATACTGATTAATACATTAGTACCACATTAGTTCCCAGCCCTTGCGAAACAGGCCCTCCCAAAAATTTTAAACTACTAAATCTATTTGCAAATTATTGACCCGTCTTCTATAAATTATATCAGTGACAAAGTAGTTAACAGGAAGAATAAGATGGAATGGAATGGAATGGCATGGCATGGCATGGCATGGCATGGCATGGCATGGCATAGAATAGAATAGAATAGAATAGAATAGAATAGAATAGAATAGAATAGAATAGAATAGAATAGAATAGAATAGTTTTTATTGGCCAAGTGTCATTGGACACAGAGGGAATTTGTCTCAGGTGCATAAGCGCTCAGTGTATTGTACATACAAACAACAAAGTAATAAGTCATATAACATAAATCATAAGCTACAATAATAAATCATACTAAAATAACACTAAAAGCAAAACACCTTTAAAGTTTCAAAACTCTCTGTTAACAAACTGTTATTGTAATCCATTCATAGAAAGTGCAATATTACAGAGAAAGTTTACCTCTGCAATTTCCCCTAAAATTGATAAGGTTTCCTGATCATGCATTTCTTTCTTATTTAATTGTCACCCCCATCTAATGTCTTCTGTTTCAGTCTCTTAGTAGCAGAAGAGGTGGGATGGTTGGGTGGCAAGTGTACAATTATTGCATTACAAGATTTTGATTCATTTCTTTTTTAATGCATCCATGATTGCTAATATATAACATGTGAAAATAATTTGCATACCGATAAGGAATTCCTGACATCTTAGTAGTCTAATCACAACATTGCACAGAGAATGCTACCACTATGAATCGAAGTTGGTGCTGGAAATGTGCTCTTGAGACTAATTAGGCAGAGAAATGGGAAGCATTTCTTTTTCCATTATGACGGACATAGAGAAGATCCTAGGTTATATCTTAAGTCATATTAATTTTAAAAAATGTGCAAGAAAGTTACAAGTAATAAAGCTACCCAGTCCACACAAGTGATGAATTATTGGTGAAGTATTGAACTCTGATGATATCATGAGTATTTTTTGTTAAAAAAAAGTATGTTGGCGCAAAAGAACCAAAATGATATCTCTGCATATATAGTCCTCGACTTACAACAAGTTGTTTATTTATAACCTGGATATGAAGTTACAGTGGCCACCCCACCCTTTTCCCACATGGTCAAATGATTGCATTTTGTGGGCTTGGCAATCGCGATCACATGATCCTGATTTACAACATATTTTTTTTTGCTGGAAACCAGCATTTACTTCCAGTTTCTAGCAAAATATGCCAATTGCGGACAATCAGTTTGCAAAGCAGCCATGGCATTCACTTAATTACTGTGGATTCACTTAAAGACCATGGTAATTTCTTTAACAATTGCCACAAAAATCTTACATTGCATCAGTCACTAAGAGCCGAGGTGGCGCAGTGGTTAGAGGCAGTACTTCAGGCCACTTTAGCTGACTGTGATCCGCAGGTCAGTGGTTCAAATCTCACCGGCTCAAGGTTGACTCAGCCTTCCATCCTTCCGAGGTAGGTAAAATGAGGACCCAGATTGTTGGGGGCAATATAAATATACATTGCTTACTGGTGTAAACCACTTAGAGGGTGCTTGCACTGTGAGGCAGTATATAAATCTCATAAATAAATAAATAAATAAATAAATAAATAAATAAATAAATAAATAAATAAATAAATAAATAAATAAATAAATAAATAAATAAATAAATAAATAAATAAATAAATAAATAAATAAATAAATACCCATATTTCAACTGGCATGGCTTATGACCATAATTCTGGGCTCAATTAGTTCCATAAATCAAGAACTATGTATACAGGTAGCCTGCAACTTACAACCACAATTGAGCCCAAAATTTCTGTTGCTGAGACAGTTGTTAACAGAGTTTTGTCCCATTTTACAAACCGTCTTGCTATAGGAAAATCACTGCAGTTACTAAGTAAGTAACACGGTTATTGTGAATCTGGCTTCCCCACTGGCTTTGCTTGTCAGAAGGTTGCAAAAGACGATCACATGACCCCCTGGGACACTGCAACTGCTGTAAATGGGAATCAGCTGCCAAGCTTCTCAGTTTTGATCATGTGACTGTGGGAATGCTGCAAAGGTCATAAGTGTGAAAACTGGTCGTAAGTCATTTTTTTCAGTGCCATTGTATCTTGGAATGGTCACTAAACGAGGACTAATTGTATTACAAGTGCTCAGATGCTTGTAACTAGACATACTTTAAGGTGTTCAAAATTTCTGGGATTTAGTACTGGTTTGAAAGGGATGGAATTTCTCATAAGAGTTTGGGGAAACTTTTAACTAGTTCTTCAGCAGCAGTGGCGAGTGCATCCCTTGGTTTCAGTTTAGAAGTGTGACAGTAGTTGACGGCATTTTTGGCAAAATAACAGGAATGTTGGTTTTTTCCCATAAAGAAACATGCTTGGTCTTGAAAGCTAAGTTGGTACTTGGAAGAGAGGCTATCAGGAAATCCCAGGGAAATATAGCATAACAAATCATTTCTTCCATGGTTGCTTGCATGTAGCCCCAAAAGTCAAGCTTGACTTAAAGATAGAATATGGGTAGCCCTTGACTTACCGTATTTTTCTGAGTGTAAGACGCACCTTTTTCCTCCCTAAAAGTGGCTGAAAATGTGGGTTATATATACTTATACTTCGAATGTAGCTTTTTTTTTCCAGCCCTAACTAGGTGCTAACAGATCTTCCCAGCTCTTACCTTGCAGGCTTTTTCATTGTTACTCTCTCCAAATAATGTTTTTCCAGCCCTAAGTCTTTGCAGGGTTTTTTTTCATTGCTCTACTTGCTCCAAAGAAGGTTTTTTCCAGTCCTAACCAGGTGCTAACAATCTTCCCAGCTCTTACTGGCTTGCAGGCTCTTTCATTGTTACTCTTTCAGAAGAATGTTTTTCCAGCCCTAAGTCTTTGCAGGGTTTTTTTTCATTGCTCTACTTGCTCCAAAGAAGTTTTTTCCTAGCCCTAACCAGGTGCTAACAATCTTCCCAGCTCTTACCGGCTTGCAGGCTCTTTCATTGTTATTCTCTCAGAAGAAGGTTTTTTTAAGTCCTAACCAGGGGATAAAATAATGTGCGGAAGCTGACCAGACTAAGGATGCTAGCCAGATGAATACCTGGTAGGCAGATTGTTTTTCCCTATTTTCCTCCCCAAAAACTAAGGTGCGTCTTATACTCCAAAAATACGGTATATCCATTTGTTTAGCCACTGTTTGAAGTTACAACAGCATTGAAAAAAGTCACTTATGACCAGTCCTTGCACATATGACCGTTGCAGCATCCCCATGGTCACATGATCAAAATTCAAGTGCTTGGCGTGGAAAGTCGAGGAATAGCTGTAGTATAGTACCTTAATACTGTATATTGCTTTACATGATCATTGAAGCATTTACATTAAGAGCCGTGGTGGTGCAGTGGTTAGAATGCAGTATTGCAGGCAAACTCTGCCCCCAGCCTGGAGTTTGATCCTGACCGGCTCAAGGTTGACTCAGCCTTCCATCCTTCCAAGGTCAGTAAAATGAGGAGCCAGATTGTTGGGGGCAATATGCTGACTCTGTAAACCGCTTAGAGAGGGCTATAAAGCACTGTAAAGCCAGCGGTGGGTTGCTCCCGGTTTTGCCCGGTTCTGCGAACCGGCAGCACCGGCAGCAGGAGTCTCCGCCCATCCGCCCGGGATGCTTCTGCGCATGTGCAGAAGTGTCACGCGCACGAGTGCACGAACCAGTAGCAACGGGTTTTAGAATCCACTACTGTGTAAAGCGGTATATACTGTAAGTCTAAGTGCTATTGCTATTGCTACATTTAACATTGTGAGGTTTATAATGTTAAATGTTTTTGGTATATTTATTTTGGTCTCCTCATAAGGAAAGGTCAAAAGCTATAGGGAAAGCCTTCACCATTGTTGCAGTCTTTTCACATTTTGGAAGATAAGCTCAGGGATTGCAAACTCTTTTTCCTAGGTTGAAACCGAAGCTTGGACTTTTAGAATAAATTTCCCTTTGGGGAATGTTTGCTTGGCTATTTCTGCACAACCTCTGCAGAACAACACGTGAATTAAACAAAGATCTGCTTTTCATCCTTAGTTTAAAATCTTACTTTGCACTTTGAATAGTGGAGTAAATATCTATAGAGAAGAATATTTGTAGTTCAAGACTGAAACGAAAGGCCCTTGGTGCTCTCTGAGCTCGGTTGTTTTCTTGCAGACGTTTCATTACCCAAACTAGGTAACATCATCAGTGCTAGTAAGGAGTGGGATTTTCTCTCCTTTTGTATTCTAGTGTCTTGCCCTGTCAGTATTGGTGGGAATGGACTTGGTGGCTCTTTTGTTGGTTTGTTTTGTCAGTTCCTTGATTGGGGTATGGTTTATTCTTGATTGTTGGTCTGGTGTTAATCTCGGTGTTAATCTCTGCTCATCTGGGAAATGATTGCTGGTGGGGAGATGTTTTGGTCTTTTTGTTCCCCTTTTTGTTTGTAGATTGTTTCTTTTGCACAGTATGTAGATGTTGTTTGTGTTTATGTGCTTATTTATTTATTTATTTATTTATTTATTTATTTATTTATTTATTTATTTATTTATTTGTGAGATTTATATACCGCCTCACAGTGCAAGCACTCTCTAAGCGGTTTACACCAGTAAGCAATGTATATTTATATTGCCCCCAATAATCTGGATCCTAATTTTACCTACCTCGGAAGGATGGAAGGCTGAGTCAACTTTGAGCCGGTGAGATTTGAACCGCTGACCTGCGGATCACAGTCAGCTGAAGTGGCCTGCAGTACCCCACTCTAACCGCTGCCCCACCTCGGCTCTTTTGATGGCCTATTGATGGCCAATTTGTCAGAGTGCCAGACTTCTAGGTATTCTCTAGCATTTTTTTGGGACTTGGCTTAGTCTAGGATGATTAACAGTTTCCCAATAACTATGGTAAAATCTGTCCATGTGTTGTGAAACTAAGGAGTTTCCATCATGTCTTCAGAGTGCTAGTTGGTATTCATCGATGTGTTCTGCTAGTCTTCTGCCTGTTTGTCCTACATAGTGGCTGTTGCAGTCCTTATAATTGTATATTATAGATGACTATAGTTTTTCTTCCCTCTGGGGCTTCTGGTTTACTTAGGATGTTTTGGAGGGCTTTTGGAAGCTAAGTGATATCTTATTAATATTACAGCTCCATAAATAATAAGATTCAGGAAATGAGTGTTTAGCAAATTTCATATGACTTTTGTTTGAATTCCCCATTTCTATCTTCATCAAGTGTCATTGTCTAAAGATAGGTGTGAACCCCAGCTCCTGCATAAATTGACCCCCACATGACAACACAACAGAAAACAACAATTAGGAAATATACACACAAGCTATATTTCAACTAAATTGCATTAAATCAGATTTAGAATTCTGAAACGTGCTTAATACTATCTACTGCATCGAGAACGCTAGTCAATATTCTAAAAAATATATTTTTGTACTATTTCCCCCCTCAAAATGTAGAGCAGTGGAATGTTGCTATGGATACTATATCCCAAATTATATGCTGTAATTAGATTGTGAGATACTTTCAGGCAGATATTTCCACGTACTCCAGATATGCTTTGCAAAGATGCAGTAATTTCATGGTCATATAAGTATTGTCATCATGCTTTATTAGCAGCCTGTATTTTATCTTTTCTATTTCTTTTTCTTAAAGAATAGGAAAAAAAATTTAGAACGGGAAGTATCAATTTTGAAAGCTGTAGATATTCCACAATTTTTTATTCCCCAAATTAGAAAAGGTGGTAGCTTTGACGTCATCAGTGATATTCATTGAATCTTCTGCATCTCCCATAGATAGATTTGCAAGTAGTTTATTCTTTTTTTAAAAAAATAAATATTAAAAGTCCTTCCTTTTGACATTATTTTTATATACATTGCTTCTACTTCTATTTTTTTTTCATTTCTTATATTTACAATACTGCCAGTAACATTTTACTACGTTAAATGTATTGCTGGATAACCAACTTACAAGTAATACTGTATAAGTTTTTTCAGTATGCCTATATGGCAACATTGCTTTTAAAAAATGGATCTTGAGAGTGTCTTGCTACACTGTATGTGCATTTTGGTTGTGGGCTTCAGGCAGCAGTATTTTGGCTTTCAAGCTAATCCAGGAGTGTCAAACTCAATTTCATTGAGGGCCGCATCAGGGTTGTGTTTGACCTCGGGGAGCCGGGGGAGGGGTGGCGTGGCTGGGGTGGACATGACCAGCTCGACGTCACTCGTGTCAGGAGCACCTGTGGAGGCCCGAGCACTCTGCCAGTGAAAACAGGCTCCCGAGCTCCGTTTTTGGCTGCGACGGCCTCCTGCAACCCACTGCCAGCAAAAACGGAGCTTGCGAGGGCCACATGCGGCCCTCCCTAGCTCTCTTTTCACTGGCAGAGGCACCGCAGGCCGGTCTTTCACTGTTTTCAGGGCGGCCCCATGGGCCAGAGACATTCATGCTCGCCTCATGTCACTATTATGGCATAAATATGCAGAATGGACAGGGCACTTCTTCACTTCCCGGCTGCTCTCAGATACTGACCTTGCCTGTCAGCCCCACCTTGGGGCTGCCATTCGGGCGGAGGGAACTTTGTGCTGCTGGGGGAACCTGCATCCCGTTCGTCACCAACCTCACTAAGATCCTGCAAAGACTGAAGCTGGCTGGCGGCAACTGTGTGATCGTAGTTTGAAGCGAGCAAAGCCGGGAGAGGGTGGAGCTGCGGCGAGGGGCACGCTACAAGTTAAATAGGTGGTGGGAGTATCCAATGATTGCTGCTGACAAAATTCTCATTCATGTAATGATGGTTGGTGAGTGCCAGGAGTTGGAGAATTAAACAACTTCGATTGCAAACACTTGTGTTCGAGTTTTTCTTCCAACAACTTCCTGAAACCTGACACTACCACAATATACAATATTGCCAGGTTCTATGCAGCTGTACTTAACATTTGTCAGAAAATGACCTATGCCACAAGCCAGCACCATCTAGAGTGCTCTGATTTATGATAATTTAGTTTGCCATGCACCCCTATGTCTAGCTACTGCTCCTACCCTCCTTTTAAACTTTTTAGATATTGTATATTCCGGCGTATAAGGTGACTTTTTACCCCTTGAAAATCTCCTCAAAAGCCGGGGATCGTCTTATACGCCGGGTACTAAAACTTCCGAGCTGGGGGGGGAGCTCAAAAACGGCCGCAGCCGCATCCCTGCTGTTCTCCGGCCAAGCGGCTGAAGGAGCCCTAGAGCCCCAATGCCGCCCTGCATCTCGGTCTCTTCAGGCTTGTCCGGCAGCCTGCTGGGAAGGCTGCGGCACATGGGAGGGAAGGAGAGCGCGCGCTACCGTCGCTGCTGCTGCTATTGCTGCTCTGGCGTGTCTCCCCGGTCACTGTGGCTGCACCGGGGAGCCCGCGTCCTTGTCAACAATGGAGACGCTGCGCGCACAGGAGGGAACACAGAGCAAGAGGTCCCTGGTGAGCGAGTGGCGGCATCAGCGGCAGTCTCCTGCCCGCGTCTCCTGCCCGCCCGCCTCTCATTCTTTTAAATGCTAAGGCAAGAGGCGGGCAGGTGGGCGGGAGACTCGGGCAGGAGCCTGCCGCCGATGCCGCCACTCGCCTTGCTCACCAGGCGCCTCTGCTCTGTGGTCCCTCCCGCACGTGCAGCGTCTCCATTGTTGACAAGGACGTGGGCTCCCCGGTGCAGCCACAGCAACCGGGGAGACTTCGTACATGCATTTGCTGAAGGACACACCGGAGCAGCAATAGCAGCAGCGGCAGCGGCAGCACGCGCTCTCCTTCCTTCCCATGCGCGTTAACCCTCACGGCGCCACGGTCGGGAACTCAGTCGGGTGGCTGGAGCCCCGCGGGAGACGGCAACAGAGGTTCCTTCTTCCTCCTGCAGGGAGAAAGACAGAAGGAAGGAAGGAAGGAAGGAAGGAAGGAAGGAAGGAAGGAAGGAAGAAGAAAGAAGACAGACAGACAGAAAGAAAGAAGTTAGGAAGGAAGGAAGACAGACAGACAGAAAGAGAAAGAAAGAAAGAAAGAAAGAAAGAAAGAAAGAAAGAAAGAAAGAAAGAAAGAAAGAAGTTAGGAAGGAAGGAAGGAAGGAAGACAGACAGACAGACAGACAGACAGACAGACAGACAGACAGACAGACAGACAGACAGACAGACAGACAGACAGACAGACAGACAGACAGACAGACAGACAGACAGAAAGATGTTAGGAAGGAAGGAAGACAGAAAGAAAAAGAAAGATGGTAGGAGGGGTAGTCTTATACGGCGAGTATATCACAAACTCTATATTTTAATTTGAAAAGTTGGGGGTCGTCTTATACGCCCAGTCGTCTTATACGCCGGAACATACGGTACTCTTTTTAGGCTTTTGTTTTAATATTTTTACCTTTTTATATCCATGTAACTTTACGTTGTTGTCTTTTTTATTCTTTTTAATTTCTTGCACCCCAACCCTCATGTTCTCTGTTAATGTCTTTAACATTAATAAAGGTTTGATTTGATAATAAACAGTAATTATAAATATCAAGTTATTTCAAGTATGAGTCCAACCTAGATTGATTGATTGATTGATTTGATTTATATTCTATTTTTTATTCAGGGGCTCAAAATGCTATAGATAGAGCTCCACCCCACCCCACCCCCCACACACAATAGCAACACTGTGGGTTACAGACAAATCTCTCAGCTGTAATATTGAAACTGAATTTTTGGGTTAAAATATTTTAAATAACAGCTGCTGGCTTGTTTCTGAATATCCTAAAAAAATGATCTGAACATATGAAGTGCTGGGATTCTAGACTAGATCTACCTATCCTAGATTTATTTATATTGTCAGATGGATTTAAGAATATAGAATTGCAAGTTACTCCTTGTCTCCTATTTTTAACCGTTTAATTCATCTACCACAAGGTTGCAGTTACTAGCGAGCAACTAGCTATGGTTCACGCTTATTAAATCTGGTAAGAATTGGGAGTTTAGCAGATTCTCTGGAGCACAGGTCCTGCCTGACCTATGGTTGTATACAATCTGATTTTTGTGTTAATTTTGTAAAAGCTAATTTCTTTTTGAGATTTGGGTCTGTCTTGGAGTTGAAATGATAAAGATGAAACAGCTCTTTTTATTAAAATAGTAAAGCCCAAATAATATTGCCATTACTCTGAGGTTTGATAACAGATAATAACAGCATTTTTCTTCTGAAAATAACATTAATATATTTACATCATATTTTTTGGGCGGGCAGAGAGGGAGATAAAAGGGACATTTTATATATATCCCTGTATATTTTACTGGAAAAAAAGCTGTTATATTTTGGTATTTGCATATATTATAAACCTTCTGAATTTACATTATCTTACCTTACTTACTCAATTAATAAGGGGGTTTTGTTCCTAAATTATTACTTGATAAGGGAGTAAGTACTCCTAAATTATTTACATGCAAGTGAGCATATACTCCAATTTTCTTACAATTTTGTAGAAGAAATTCTCCATACTATTATTACTTTTATAAAGTTCAGAGAGTGGCATTTTGCCTCAGATAAACATGCTGTTTCCACTGTCACATCTTCTCTCTCTGAAGAAAGAACTTTTAATATCTTATTAAAAAAACACCTGTGTTGTACAAAAAGATGTTGTGAGAGTATCTTCTTGTAGAGTAATAATAGTAAACAAACAACTGATAACAGGTCAAACTTCTGCCAAAGCAAGACACAAGGACAAAATATCCCTTTCATACAGAAGAGTGACTTTTAGCCTGTCACATTTTGCATTCAAGAGAAAGAGTCACAAAATAATATCTGTATAAATAGGACTTGCGGGTAATATACAGCAGTTGCTGGAATAGTTTCATTATCTTTACTACAATAAATTAACTTATTAGAGCTTTGGTTCCTTTGGAAGTCTACTCTTAACATTTCTTGCCGCTTGAGTGAATTTGACAGGTATTTTTGTAGAACTCATTGTGCCATTTCATTATTTAAGAGTTATTATTTTTAGACGTTTTATAAGTAGAATTTTTAATTTAGAAACTAAAAATATGCCGGATAATTAAGAAGGTATTGTTGCAGCTACCTCATATAGCTCCTTGCAGCTACCATACATGAAGAAAAACAGCATAAAGTATGAAAAATCTATAAAATGCCTTAGTTTGTGTAATGTAGAATATAGTTTTTCAGTGCTCAAGTTCTAGAAAAGTCTGCATTTTAAATGTTGATTACTTATACACATATATTATACAAGGCTATTTATTTTCGGCATTTGTATTGTTTTAAAAAGCTTTTATTCTTTTAATTGGCTTGATTGTTTTGGAGTGGTAAGCCACCCAGAATCTTTGGTTGAATGGGTGGCTAAAGAAATTGAATAAATAAAAAATATGAAGTCAGTAAAGAAATGTCTAAGAGTTGCATTAACTAAGGCTTCTAGTTAGTTCCTTCTCTTGTAAATGCCTCATATGTAGTACTTGTGTTGGTCCTTTAAAAAGATACATTTAATATCTAGTGAAAGCGTTCTTGTTTTTCCTTTTCCTACTGTGTTTTTCCTTATAAGTTTTAATATCAACTGTTCATGAGAAAGAACATAAGAATACTACTGTATTGGAGTCATATCTGATTGTGAGATTCCTAGGGGCCTCTCGTCGTCCCCTCTGATAAATAGGATAGTGGACTTCGGAACCTGTGAGTCATTCGGGACCCCAGCTCTGCGATCTGTCAAGAACGGGCAGGGGTTAAAAATTCTGTGCACCATGAAATTTGGGGCTGGGGGATTCCGATCTGTCATGATTCGCTGGGATGTTTTACGCAGCGGGTGCTTGATCTGACATGTACTCGAGTTTCGGGCATAAAGACGTCGCATGCCCACATTTACTCTGCAGAGAATCCGGGGCGCCTCTCTTGAGTTATATCACATTGAATTGTCCTGTTGTGGCGAGTCAGCTGTGGTGGGAACACCAGGGTGTGTCGACTATGATGAGTGAGCCGCGGCACATTGTCCCATTCCAGGACTAGAGCAGGATGCTGGCTGGGGAATTCCGGGAGTTGAACCCACAAGTCTTAAAGTTGGCAGGTTTGGAGACCCTGGACTAAATGAATCTTTGATTTTATCAGTTAGAATTTCTCTTATCAACTTAAAACAGTTTTTGATGACATATCTCGGAGTTATCATTTTATATTCAAGTTTTTGGGGGAGCAATAGCTTAAATGCCGTTTAATTGCATAGTATATAGCTACTATATTTTTCAAGGAAGTTTGTGGGAAGACTCTGGGCTGTTATTAGTAGGGTATTTTTTTTTATCACATAACAGCGGAGGAGTCCTACATCCTGAGCTGACTATCTTGGGTTGCCTTCTATATACTCACATATTGAACCCAAACTGTGGCTCTCATTGCTGCTTTGCAGATTTTTTTCTGACCTTTCATTGAATAATGGCGGTACTTCACTTCAGTGGTTGAACTGCATCAGCATTTCATTCTATGTTCACGTCTTTGGTGTCATTGACCTTTAATATAACAATTCAGCAAGGAATGTGCTATAAAGAAGTATTAGTGATTCCTCATCCAAACTATTTTTCACTTGCATAAATGAGATGTTAAATTTTAAGTTTTCAGGTCTCAGCCCACATGACATTTGAAGTGGTCTCTAGTATTTTAATTAAAACCATAATAAATCTTAGATGGGAACATTATGCTACACCAAGTACTGCTGAGAAATGTATTCCCAGGTATTTTCTAGTTTCTTTTGATTTTTGGATTTTTTGCTAGAGTTCATAAAGTTTTTAATACCTCTCTTGCATTTATTTATTCTTTAACTCATTTGATTCATAATTTGCTCTTAATAACTGCAAATTATTTATCAGATATTTTCATATATGATCACGAAAGTAAGCAAATGGCTATAAATGCAAGTCGGTTGCCTAGTGCCCAATGCAATCACATGAACATGGGGAGAATCCTGCTTGTCAGAACTTTGGAACCAGTTCGTAAATAGTTTTTTTTCTTTTTTGGGGGAGGGGTTCTGTTGTAACTTTGAACAGTCACTAAGCAACCAGTCATAAGTCGAGGATTACCCTGTATACTTATCAATCCAGGATGCACATATTTTCTATTATTATACCAGTATAGAGTATTAATTTTCTTCTCTGTTAATAATACCAGTTCATCTAGTGCACGGGTGTCAAACTCGCCCCATCACGTGATGTATCCCGATGTTTTTTCCCTTTGCGGAGCTGGGGTGGGCGTGAGCATGGCCTTGCGTGATGCATCCGGGCTGCTAGTTTGACACCCCTGATTTAGTGTCCATCCACCATAAACCCGGGCAACTTTAAGACTTGTGGACTTCAACTCCCAGAATTCCCCATCCAGCCATGGTGACTGGGGAATTCTAGAAGTTGAAGTCCATAAGTCTTAAAATTGCCAAGCTTGGACACCCCTATCTTAGAACCAGCGGTGAAATCTACTTACCTTCCCTACTGGTTCAAAAGCATGCTCACTACGCTCGCGCACGCACTGTCATCAGGTCTGATTTTTGACCATCTGCACATGCGCAGAAGGCTTTGCACATGTGCAGAGGGTTAAAAACCAGGAAGTGATGATGTTGGGATGGGTGGGCGGAGCCTCACGCTGCCGCCGCTACCGGTTCTCCAAACCACCTGCCGCCGCCCCTACCTACTCGGCCGAACCGGGAGCATTTCACCACTGCTTAGAACCTTAAAAAAAGTTGTACCAGCATGAGTTATGAAGAAGGAAGACACAGGCGGAAAAACTTGTCCATCTCCTGGGAAATAAGGGTAATATAATATCTTTCCCTCTGTCCTTTTACTATTCTATTGAAGTTCATGAAGTAATTCATCATTAATGTAATGCTGGGGAACCCAGCTAATGTAAATCAAATGCATAATTTTAACCACTTTTCCTAAGGGCACCAATTTACCCTTTATTTTGCTTTTCACTGCCATGTGGAAGGCTTTTGTTCATGTTGCCAGCAAAGCCTAGGAAGATATTGGGGATCTTAAGTATTATTTATTTATTTATTTATTTTGGTTTTCTTATATGCCGCCCAACTCCCGGAGGACTCAGGGCGGCGTACAGCAGAGAAAAATACAAGAATAACCAACTATAAATATTATTTAAAATCAAATATAAAAATTAAAAACACAATATTAAAACCATCCAAAAAACCATACAACAACAATACATACTTGGGGGTGAGCTCAGATGGAATTAGGCTCTACCCCCAGCCTGCAGGAAAAGCCATGTCTTAACGGCTTTTCGGAAGGCCAGCAGGGTGGGGATAGTTCGGGTCTCTGGGGTGAGTTGGTTCCAGAGCGCGGGGCCAGCCACAGAGAAGGCCCTCCCCCTAGGGCCCACCAGCTGGCATTGCTTGGCCGACGGGACCTGGAGGAGGCCAACTCTGTGGGCCCTAACCGGTCGAAGGGAAGTGTGAGGCAGAATGCGGTCCCAAAGATAACCTGGTCCTAAGCCATGAAGGGCTTTAAAGATGGTGATCAACACCTTGAATTGGACCCGGAGACCGATGGGCAACCAATGCAGCTGGCGGAGTATCGGTGTCACGTGGGTGTACCTTGGCACACCCACCACAGCACGTGCAGCCGCATTTTGCACCAACTGAAGTCTCCGGATACTCTTCAAGGGTAGCCCCATGTAGAGCGCATCTACATGTAGAGTACTTCTGAAGTTTGGCACATTGGTCTGTTGTTTTTATTATTATTATTATTATTGTTGTTGTTGTTGTTGTTGTTGTAGTTGCTGTTCTAATGTTTACAGTTGTGATGGCTATAATTAGAAACAAAACAAACCAAAGTCTTGAAGGCCTGATCTATTCAATTCAGTTCCGCTGTTCTTGAAATGAAGAATGTGCAACTAAGCTTTGTGGATTTTTACTGAGCTGGAAAGGGAAAGGAGAGTCTTGAGCATCTGATCCTTTTTATAAGACTCTTCAAATGAATTAATTCTGACTGCCGCTTGTGGGTAGAAAGGCTGGAGAGGAAGGATAGGTCCTTCTGCTTTTAGCAGGGGCTTTCAAACGGGTTTCTTAGGAAGCCTGGAATTCCTTGGCAGAGGTTTATTAAGGTGAAGGTGAATAATAATAGACAAGTCTCCCTGGAAATTAGCTTGCCCATTATTTCTGACCTTCTGTGCTGTTCAGAATGAACTTCACAGGTCTGCACCCTGATCAGTATGAATTGGGCACCCTATATTAAGCTTAAAGCATAATGACAGCCGGTTAAGCTGGATTTGGCATGTTTTTATAACTGATCTTTTTGCCTAGGTGTGTGACTCTGCTATACTTTGAGATCTGTAGGGGATTCAGAATGGTAGATGGTAAATAATGGTGGGACGTGATGCTTAACTTGTGTTTTGTCCTTTTTCAGATCTCTTTGTGTTGCACTTTTCTTTTGATGAAGAAAAACTTATAATTCTTCTCCCTGCTTAGTCACCTAAGTGGTGACATTCAGGTCTGTCCCTCTACATGGTTAGAATGCAGTACTGCAGGCTAACTCACTGCCTCCACTCCAGGAGTTCAATTCTGAGTGGCTCAAGGTTGACTCAGCCTTCCATCCTTCCGAGGTGGGTAAAATGAGGACCTAGATTGTTGGGGGCAGTATGCTGACAAACAGATTAGAGAGGGCTGTAAAGTACTGTGAAGTGGTATATAACTCTTTAAGTGCTGTTGCTATTCAATCTTCCACAATTTGTGAAGTCTCCACTACCTTTATTAAAACTCAGGTTGGCTAGAACCCTGGACACTGTAAATTCTAGCCCTGCTGTAGGCACAAAGCCATCTGGATTACCTTAGGCCAGGCCCTCTCAGCTGTAAGATTCAGGCAAGGGCAAACCACTTTTGAAAATCTTGCCAAGAAAACCACAGGTATTTTATTCAGACCGTTGCCAGCAATCAACACTGACTCAGAAGCACACACAACAAAAGAGTCTGGTCAAAGCACACAAAGAATAAGTCTGGCAACTTTTCCTTGGACAAAAATTTGAGCATATGGTCAAACATATGTAGACACTTGAGATACAAGGATATACAGAGAAAGGTACTACATCGACTACTACAAGCATCTACGCAGTTTCAACCATTCCAATGCTATAACCAGGAATTTAGGGCTTAGCTTTGAAGGAATTTCATCTGCAATAGCACCAGCAAGTGCTTAATCCTGTTGTTACCCACATTCTGGCACTTGCAGGGGTATCTTGAGGAGCCGAGGTGGTGCAGTGGTTAAATGCAGCTACTGCAGGCTACTCCAGCTGACTGCTAGTTCAGCAGTTCAGCTGTTCAAATCTCACCAGGCTCAAGGTTGACTCAGCCTTCCATCCTTCTGAGGTCGGTAAAATGAGGACCCAGATTGTTGGGGGCAATATGCTGAACTCTGTAAACCGCTTAGAGAGGGCTGTAAAGCACTATGAAGCGGTATATAAGTCTAAGTGCTATTGCTATTGCTATCTTAACCTTCTACTTGTAAGTAAGAAACTTTCTTATTTACAGAGAAACTGAAGTTACTATAGCTAAGGAGAATTCTATCCCAGATGTAACTTCATGCATCCATTATCCACACTTTCCACAATGAACTTGTAGGTAGGTAGGTAGGCAGGCAGGCAGGCAGATAGACAGATAGATATGGATACATGTTGTTCATCTGGAAAGATTTGCTAAGGAGTAGTCAGTTCTTAATTTTAGCATTCCCTCTAACTTCCAATCTGGAATGCTCATTATGCAAATTTTTTGATAATCCTCCTTCTCCTGATCAACATTGCTGAAAGGATTCCCCTCCCCCTTCTTGGAAATATTCATGCTGGCTCACATGGAAGCTGTCATGCATATGCACATATATGCATGAAGCGTCTCTCCTTCAGACATCGATGCTCAGCATGTGAACATCCACAGGAGACTGATGTCATTTTGACAATGTTGGAGGGGGGTTATGCATTTCTTAACAAGTGACGACAGCTTCTCTTTATTTTTAATCTTTTCATCTAATCTTGGGGAGTAGAATCTTAACAGGAAAGTGTACTGAATAAACTATAGAGTTGTCCATGTGTGCATCGTGCAAGATACGTCTTGAGGCATCTGTTACAAAATAGACCCAAAGCAAGTGGGAAGCGGGATCTTGCATTTTAAGCTTGACTTCCAGAAGCCAGATATAAAAAGTTGTTCCTTTAAAATGTTGGCCATGATGGCTAAGAAAGTGAAAATGAAATTTCTGTGGTTAAAATAAATTAAGGCTAGATTTTAACAAAATTCCCAAATTCCAAAAAAGACACCTGCTTGTCTCAGACCTGCTTTTTCTAGATAAATGCGTTCTAAGAAATGTATTTCTGAATGATTGGAAGGTACTTTGGACCCACCTTTACTTGAGTGATTGGCGATGGTGAAAACCAAAGTGGACACTGCCCATCTTTCTGAAGGCTTCTTGCATTCCAGCCCCAAATCTTTGTCCAACTTGCCTTTTCAAAATAAACCTTGGTGTTACATATGATGAGTCCACTGGGATTAAATGCAATGGGATTGAATGACATTTTACTTAAGGAAATGCTTGGAAAAATCTGGGCTTTGAGCTGAATGCTGGAATGTGGATGCAACCCTACTACAAATGTTTGTTTTCTCCAGTTGTTACTAGCAGAACAACCTAAATACCAAGTGTCACTTAGAAACCTGTCATAAAAGCAAATATCACAACTCCAAACTCCTATTTGTGTATAGGGAATTTAGTGCTTAGTTGTTCAAATATTTAATGTTCTTCCAGGAAGAATATAAAGGCTTGGGCTGATGATCTGCTTTCTGATTCATTTTATTTTCCATGTAATGTCAAAAGAACCCACTGACCAATTATTATTTTCACTTTCAGTTGTGTTCTAACCTACTTAACAAACAACGATAAAGCAATGCTCACGTAGAAATAAATGGCTCTTTTACAGTAAGTATAGAAAAGTAAACTTCTTTTCTTAGAGGCACCTTTCAGATGAGACAAAATATCACAATTCTGGTTTAATTCTACATAATTAGTCCTTGCTACTTTTTTTAAAAAATGGATTTACCATCCGGAGGATTAGTTCAATCTTTGTATGTCTAGTCGCCATTAGGCAGCTGTAGTATCTCTCTTGTTAGTGTTCCAGCCCACTTCATGGACTAGACAAGGGTAGACAAAATTTGAGGGGGTCTATGGCTTCAACTCAGCCATTCAGTCTTCTCAGCTGTTCCAGAATGCAAGTCTGGGATATTCTACTTTCCTTTTTATTTTATTGGTCCCTTTCAGTTCTGGGGAAATGGTTATTATTTATTTATTTAGCAATGGTACATTAGCCAGGAGACTACAGTGTTAATACACAGGAGTTGTTTGGCTGCCTGCTAGTCAGTTTGGTTCATGCTCGCACACTATCAGGGTGTGAACTGCTCTGCACTTAGAATGACTTTGCCCTCCAACAGTGTCCCTTCACAATGGGGCATTGCATTTGGGTAAGACTGGCATCAGTTGGGTTTGCTTTCCCTCATGAAACACTGTTATTGTTCCCATCTAAATGGTACCTATTTATCTACTTGCGTGTAGCATGCTTTCAACTTCTAGGTTGGCGGAAGCCAAGGCAAGTGAGGGGGGCTCAGCCTGTCACACTTTGCTAGGACTTGAACCGCCGGAGCATAGACCTTCTCGAACATCTTTAAGCCATTGAGCTACCACACCTCTTTGGGGAAATAGTTATAGGTGGGGATAAATCACACCTATCTCCACTTAAACCATCTTCATCACCACTACCCAAAAACATGGGACCATTTTGACCACAGTTTTTGATGGTGGAGTCTCAATACTTGGTGGTCCACAGTTGGTGGAGTGCCGAGGATGCCGTGGTGTCTGTCCATTCAGGATTGATTTATTTCTTTCATTTCTTGTTTGTTTGCATAATAACAATAATAGAGAGACTGGAAGTTCTGCCTATCACTTGATTTTTCTAACAAAAAGAGAGAAAAGGAAATCCATTTTCTCCATACCATATGTCCAACAACCATGAATTCATCTAGATATACTATCAAAGCAGCAGTTTTCAAAGAGTGCTGTGTTGATGTTTATTTTTGCTTAGTGTGTGGTATGATTGGTTACTCAGTAAACCACAGTTAAACACATTTGTGGCATAATGTGGTGTACAAACCCAGCTTATGTTTTATAAGACAAGGGTCCCAACACAGAAATAACATTTCTGTAGAGAAGTAGAGGTAGCATTTTAGCCGCAGAACATTACTGAGAACTCAGTTGTTTCTGATGCCTGTTAAGAGGTACATGTTTATTGAATAAGTAAAATAACTTTCAGAGTCATGGATATCTGAGAGTAAACATTCTGAACCAAAACATATCACAGTTTCCCTGTGAACAAGAGTCATCTAAGCCAGGGGTGTCAAACTCTTTCATTAAGGGCGCATCAGGGTTGTGTTTGACCTCGGGGGCCGAGATGGGCGTGGCCAGCTTGATGTCACTTAAGTTGGGGGTGCCTGTGGCAGACTGAGCACTTTGCCAGCAAAAATGGGCTCCTGTTTTCGGCCGCAATTGCCTCAGTTTTCTCTGGCAGAGGCACCATGGACTGGTCCTTCGCTGTTTCCAGGGTGGCCCCACGGGCCAGATCTAAGCACCCCGCAGGCTGGATTCGGCCTGCGGGCCTTAAGTCTGACACCCCTGATCTAAGCTAAAGATAAGTGAACAGATGTCTGTCTTGTTGAAAATTGGCATGTCACAGAAGCCATATATTTGTAAGAACGCTATGAGGTTATCCCATTGGAGGTCCATTAATTTTATAGCATCTCATGGCTTCTGTACTTTGGGAGGGAAAAATGCATAGAAATGTTTGTGTTTTTCGTTGCTGAACAAGGAACATTAAATGTAGATACCTTTATAAATAAGTTTTTCTCCCAATAGTTTCTACTCACCCAATTCTGTCCAGCACTTTGGGTATGCTTGGGTCCCACCAAGCAAGCTGGTAGGCACTAGGTGAAGTGTCTTTTCTATTGTAACCCCTGCCCTTTGAAACATCATTGAGGATTACCTATACTTCCAAAATATCATTGTTAGTTTGAGAACCAGATTTTTCAGTGCCCTCTTGGGTCTGTCATTTGCACTCATTTACCATACCCCTGCCTGCTAAATTTTATTAAAACCAACTTTTAATAACTTTAAAGGCAGAATATTAATAAATATTATCCAGGGAACGCCAAGGGTGTTTCAACATATTTTCATACTGAAGTCACATGTCATATCACTACTAATACCAGTTCAGCAAAAATTTACTCTGCATCTGTGTTCAGTGTGTGTGTGTGTGTGGGGGGGGGTTATTTCATGACCGAGGGGGAAAATGGGCTGATAAAAAAATGAACTAAAGCATAATAGTGTGTATAATGTCTATAGCTAGAAGAATGCAATTCTAGAGATATTTATTTAGAAGAGTAGCAGCTATTGTAATATTTAATCACTTTTATTTCAACTAATAACTAACACTGAAGGAAGATAAAAAGATATTACATTTATAAAATCTAATTGTTCAATCTATGATTATAAAGGACATGCAGACTGCAAACTTACAAAAAAAAAAGGATATGTGCCATTGGTTAGATTACTAATCAGTGTAACTATAGTTAATAGTATGTAGCAAATATGTCAACCCTCTTGGCTTCAAACACAACTAAAAATAAACTAAGACTAAAATACAGTATACTAAAATATGATTGCTAACAGAAACTGCATATTTGCCCCTCTTTTTTCTACTGAAGCAGAGATTGCTTTAACCTTTCTTCCTTACCAGGAGGGTATCAGAAATGCTGGTTTGCAGCAGGTAGCAATAGGACCATAGGAAGAGATTAAATCATTATTGTTTTCTTTTGAACACATCGATTATACAAAGATTAGAAAGTAGAAACCCACATCTCATGGGAAATAAATTTCTTTAGGGCTCTCAAGGGAACACTTTGCAGCAACCCTATTGCAGCTAGATTGAGGGAGAAAAAGGATAATGAATCTGACATGTCTATTTTTGTGACAAGAAGCTAACAACTTATTTCAGTATCCACTAGAGTTAATCCCAGGGACAGTCATTTTTTATTTAGTTTCTCAGATATTAGCAAACCTTCTACTAATTTTCCTAGCCCAAAGCTAGAAATATTTCAAATCTCTACAGAATGGAACCTATTTTTTAAAGCCATTACATTCTGATTTTGTGCTGAAGCGTGATAAATTTAACCATGGTTCAATGAATAAAGTACAAGCCAGGTACATACAACATGCTAAGCCATAAAGCATGGTTTCCAAATCATGGATGGTTTTGTAGGACACACTTATAACAGAATAACAGAGTTGGAAGGGACCTTGGAGGTCTTCTAGTCCAACCCTCTGCTCAGGCTGGAAATCCTATACCATTTCAGATAAATCATTGTCCAATCTCTTCCTTAAAACTTCCAGTGTTGGAACATCCATAACTTCTGGAGGCAAAGTCGTTCCACTGATTAATTGTTCAGTACCAGAGACCTTGGGTGCCCATAGTGGATAATGGCAGATGTCTACATGTCTAATGATTGCTGTTTAGCCTATCATGATTATTCAGGCTATGTGGTTGGCTTATCATTTAGGGTAGTGAGCAAGCTCAGAAAATGGGAAACATTTAACGATGATAAACATGGACAGGAGACATATTCATCTACTGAAAGACCCTTGAATTAAAATCCAAACCTTTCCTCCACAGAGGAACCACCACGTTCATAGGAGTACATGAAGGCAAGATAGAACCGAAAGTGATGCTGTTTCATTTTGACTTTGCTCTTTTGTCACATTAACCATTAACTTTTGCTACCACAGTTAGATATGTCTGGAGGCTCACCTAAAGATGTTAAAAGCTGGATCAGGGCTGCTTGCTGAGTTGGTGCAGTGGTTAAATGCAGCACTGCAGGCTACTGCTAGTTCAGCAGTTCAGCTGTTCAAATCTCACCGGCTCAAGGTTGACTCAGCCTTCCATCCTTCCGAGATGGGTAAAATGAGGACGCAGATTGTTGGGGGCAATATGCTGACTCTGTAAACCGCTTAGAGAGGGCTGTAAAGCACTATGAAGCGGTATATAAGTCTAAGTGCTCTTGCTATTGCCATAGTTCTTTGGGTTAGCACAGTCAAAAGAAAACAAATGGCAAAACTGCATCAGGTTTGTCCTGTTCAAATAGGCTTCATCCACTTGGAGATGGCCGCAAAATCCATCCAGTCCTGCTGAAAGAAGAAAGAAAGCAGAAAGCATTAGTAGTGAGGGAAGTCACCCCTCCTAGAAGAATGAAATATTTTGAGAAATATTTAAAAAGGCAGAATATTAGATTTCCTCTAAAAGAGAAATGGAAATCTTAAGGGAGACAGAAACTCAGAGCTTCAACTCTCTGCCCCCAGCAGATATTTGGTGCCCATTAAGAAAGACTGGGCCAGTCTATCTACAAAACAAAAGATCTTCAGCTCCAGGATGATGGGATTACTCTTCAGGGAAAAGCCATTCAGCCACAATAGGAACTGCACAACAAGCCATTGCATCAGCCCAAGCTTCAACCAAGCTTGACTCAGAAAACCTATAGCCATGACCCCGACAGCAGCCAATAGCTTGCACAGGAACAGGAAGCTCAAGGACAAGACCCAAGAGAGGGTATAAATAACCCTCACTCTCCACTCTATGTGGTCAGCTACCCAGAATCACACGTGCTTGGTGGTTCTGCTTTACCATTAAACCATCTTTCCAATCAGCCTCCATGTTTCCAGTGTCTTTCTCCCCACTTGGAACTGAACCAGATGGATATTTCTTCCAACAGTAGCTGCTTGCTATTTTCCCAGTATTAATCAGTAGGTGAAGAGGAGCACAGAGATAACCTTAAGAAAGCAATGCAAAAGTCCCTAGGACAGTGATGGCGAACCTTTTTTGGTTCACATGCCAAAAGGGTGTGTGTGCACGCGCTAGCGCACGCACACGTGCCCACATTTATTCCCTCTTCCCCCATGCATGCGCACAACCCCCCCATGCTGCCCCCTGCGCATGCACACCCCTACCCCACCCCCGCGCAAAGGCCTTACCGAAGTCTGGGACGGTGAAAAACGGCAAAACGGGCAAACCGGAAGTTCAGAAAAACGCACTTCCGGTTTGCCCGTTGGGCTGTTTTTTGCACTCTGGGGCTTCAGGAAGCTTCCCTGAACCCTCCGGAGTGCTACAAACAGCCCAATGGCAAACCGGAAGTGCGTTTTCTGAACTTCCGGTTTGCCTGTTTTGACATTTTTCGCATTCCGGGGCTTCAGGAATCTTCCCTAAACCCTCCCGGAATGCAAAAAACAGCCCAACGGTAAACCGGAAGTGCATTTTCCCAAACTTCCGGTTTGCCCGTGGAGCTGACAGGGCAACGCCTCGCGTGCCCTCTGATATGGCTCCGCGTGCCACCTGTGGCACGCGTGCCATAGGTTCGCCATCACTGCCCTAGGAGAATTTTAAGAGAAACTAAATGAGAAAATAAGTGGCAACTCACCAACTTCCACAACTCGGCCCCGGAAAAGGAGGGAACATGAGAAAGAGATTCACAATAATCTGTCTTGATTCACTTTGGTACAAGAGGAACAGAAGGAGAAAAAAAACCTCTACCAGGCTTTCAAGCTTCTGCTTTTATATCCAGCAACAATAAAGTAACTTTCATGTACAGATAGTTCTCAACATACAATCTCAACTGGAACCAGAACTTCTATTGCTAAGCAAGGCCATTATTAAATGAGACACAGCTGATTTTTTTATGATCTTTTTTTTGACATGGTCATTAATTGAATCACTGTGGTCTTTAAGTGCAGCACACAAGGCCATTAAGCAAATTTGGCTCCCTCCATTTTCTTTGCTTTTTGAAGCTGGTTGGAATGAAAGCAAATGGCAATCACATCTTAGGGCAGGACATAATAAATCCATGTCCGGCCCAAATTTTCATTATGTGACAGTTGTAAGTACAAGAACCAATCATGTGACTCATTTTTTTTCAGTGCCGTTGTAATTGTGGTGCCCTTGTAGTGCCTGTCTCAAAAGGTGCTTTTTCAGGAGGCACCTGGATTTTCTTGTTTTTTTCTTTTGAAGACATTTCGCTTCTCATCCAAGAACCTTCTTCAGCTCTGACAGGATAGCGGGGAATGGAAGGGTTTATATTCCTTGCAGACATCTGGTCATTTGCATCCTTTTAGAGCAGTGATGGCGAACCTTTCTTTCCTTGGGTGCCGAAAATGCATGCGCGCGTGCTATTGCGCATGTGCAAGTGCCCACACCCATAATTCAATCCCAGGGGAGAGCGAAAACGGCTCTCCCCTGCCCCTCTGAAGGCCAGAAATGGCCCATTTCCCAACTTCTGCTGGGCCTGGTAGGCCCATTTTTCATCCTTCCCAGGCTCCAGAGGCTTCCTTGGAGCCTGGGGAGGGCAAAACCGCCCTCCCCAGTCTCCCCGGAGGCCCTCCGGAAGCTGAAAACGCCCTCCCAGAGCCTCCATGCGAGCCAAATATCAGCTGGCCAGCACACACATGCGCGCTGGACCTGAGCTAGGCAACAGTTTATGTGCCGGCAGATATGGCTCCACGTGCCACCTGTGGCACGTGTGCCATAGGTTCACCATCACTGTTTTAGAAGGTTGTTGAAGCACTTGGAGGTTTATCTGTGTCCTCATGATCACCTGAGTAGTGCTCCTGGTTCCTGTAATCTGCAGTTTTTTCCCCTCTGGAAATCCATTCCTACTACCACACCATTCAAAGGGTGTTCATCCCAAATTGTATAGCTAAAAGGCTAGATAGGAATGGATTTCTAGAGGGAAAAAAATTGCAGACTACAGGAACCAGGAGCACTACTCAGGTGACCCTGAGGACACAAATAAACCTCTAAGTCAGCAGTTCTCAACCTGTGGGTCGCGACCCCTCTGTGGGTCGAATGACCCTTTCACAGGGGTCGCCTAAGACCTTTGGAAAATCACATATTTCCGATGGTCTTAGGAACTGAGACACCGCTCCTCTATCCGTCTCCAGGCAGGTCCACCCACATGGAAATAGACTACTGAAAAAAAATTGTACCATGGGAACTTCTGAGCATGCGCAGAGGCCGAATTTCCGTCACTGTGCATGCGTCGCCATCTTATTTTTGGCTTTTTTTTTTGCAATTTTTTAAAAAATCGGCGCTGCGCATGTGTGCGCGCGCCCACGAGGCACGGCCATGCAGCACAGGAGGAAACGAACCGGCAGCGAGGTAAGTTAGAACCCACCCCTGAGTTTCCTAATAATTTTATTATTTTATAGTTGGGGGTCACCACAACATGAAGAACTGAATTAAAGGGTTGTGGCATTAGGAAGGTTGAGAACCACTGCTTTAAGTGCTTCCACAACCCTCTAAAAGGATGCAAATGACCAGATGTCTGCAAGGAATATAAACCCTTCCATTCAGAGCTGAAGAAGCTTCTTGGATGAGAAGCGAAACGTCTTCAAAAGAAAAAACAAGAAAGTACAGTTGCCTTCTGAAAAAAAGCACCTTTGGGACAACCATGACCTGGAGGACTGAGAATCTCTACAGACCTTGTGGTACCTGTTTCTTGACTTGGCTCATCTCAAAGGACTAACAGCAGGAGATCTGGCTTTTTCCGAAAGGAAATTTTGGTTCAGATCCAAGAAAATAAAAAAAGCAACCAGAGCTTAATTGCTTTTATTCCTAAAGTGAGGCTTTAGTACATACTCCTCACCTATACTTGTCTATCTCTCCAGAGATGTGCAAGTGCTGTATTCTGTGATAGTAATTGGTCTTTAAAATCCATCTTTGCCATTGATGCTCTCCACTTTCAGGGAACTGAAGCTCAGTCATGGCTTTGGGAGGGAATTACACTGCCAATAACTAGTGATATGGTGCAGACCTCCTTCAGATGGCAAAATACACATTGCTAGCCTTGGAGCAACAGCTGTTGCCCCTTCTTTCTTTCTTTTTTTTCCCCACTCGCAGCCCAGCCAGGAGTCAAGAAGGAACAAAAGTCTTTTGTCCCCAGATAGCAGCTGTCCCTCCCTTCATTTGCAAACCACACTGCTGGGAGAAGGGGGCAGACACAGAGACCCCTTCCCACCTGCAGCAAAGACATGTGTAAGGAAACGGGAGGAAGTGACTGAGAATTTGGAGTCGACAGCCCTTCCTATAGCTTCTGTGGTTGTAAACCTGTTCCAGTAATGTTTCCTGTTTGCTGCATTAGCAAGCAGTTAAATGAAATAAATGTTTACGATACAAAGGCAGGCATTCATATGTATATGGCCATCCTGGGAAAGGAAAGAACTTGCAAAACACACACACACACGCGCACACACACACACACACACACACACACACACACACACACACACACACACACAAACACATCCATTATTCCATTTCATTCTGTTAGTATCTCAAGCATTGGAGTCTGCAGGGATGACAAATTGACAAAACAGATATTATGATGTCACAAGTTCTAGCATTTTGTACTTACATTATGATATTCAGCTCAAGTAACTTGTTGCTTGTATACTTACAATTTATATTAATATTGTTTCCTGATTGCTTATTTGTACCCTATGACAATCATTAAGTGTTGTACCTCATGATTCTTGACAAATGTATCTTTTCTTTTATGTACACTGAGAGCATATGCACCAAAGACAAATTCCTTGTGTGTCCAATCACACTTGGCCAATAAAGAATTCTATTCTATTCTATTCAAGTGTTGGAAAGTAATATTCTTCTGGGTTCAGTTCCAAGTGGGGGAAAAAGAACACTGGATTCATGGAAGTTGCTTGGAAAGAAGGTTTTAATGGAGAACAAAGGAACAGGAGCATGAGCTCCTGAACAGAAAAGGTGGATCACCTGTTAGGACCCAAAGGTGTTGGGTCCAGAGAAAGGAAGGGCCAAAATGCTGGGAGTTCCTTGCTTTATACTCTCTCTTGGGCCCCTCCCTAATTGTTTCCTGTTCCTATACAGAAATGTATTCCATTGGCTGTCAGATTCCCAGGGGCATGCTGGGGCAACTTTTGTGGGCTGTCCTAAGTCTCACGGGCATGGTTGATGGAATCTTACCAGATCCCATGTGGTGTGATGAAAGGGCTTTGGGATTCCTATTATGGTTCTTTGTTTGTTATGTAGAAGACTGTTCCAGGCTAGGTGGGAGGAATGTGTGAGCTGGGCCCAGTCCTTAATGGCCCATTGGCAAGAGTGGGGGCTGAGTGAGTCTTTTGTCTGCTTAAAAGCATGTTTCCAGGGATATTCTATAGAATAATAATATTCTGCCTTTTAATATTTCCTAGGATATTTCATTTTTCTAGGAGGGGGTGGGTGCTAACTTCCTACACAAGTATGTAAGAGGCTAAGTTTACATCGTGAAGTCATAATGCATGCTTTCTCCCTCCCCTCCCCTCCTCTCCCCATCCCTCCTGTGGGTGTCAGGGGGCAATTTTCAGTATTGTCTTGCTCAGTGTGGCAGGTTTTATTAAACATATCTTCTGTTAAGAAATCAGCTCAAATGAAGCTTTGCAAATGGCCTGAATAGGATTTGCCATCCAGAGGTCAAGGATAAAATAATATGTATTGTTTTCCATCTGCTTTCTAGTCAAGCAACATCTTTCCTGAAGGACCTTACATTTTAGTTGCTGTTCTGATTCAGTTTTGCACTTTATTCTCAAATCATTCAGCTAGGTAAAGTACCTTGGCAGTGTGTCAGAAAAAGAAAAGTTAGATGCCCTGAGTGAGTTGAAAGACTGGGTGCAATTTTTCTCAGAATGTTTTTTTAATCACAATTGACTGGGAAATAGCTAATTGTATGTCATATATGGTTATACTTTTTTTGCCTGGTCAATAATCAGGTTGCCCCTTCTGGAGATGGAACAGGTTGCTTCTGTCTGTTCCATTCCCTTGTTGCCTTCAGCAGATCTGCAGAATGCTGGCTGTCCACTGTGATTTAGGTGACAGAGGCAGAAGAAGCAGGCCTCTGCATTTGTCAGCTGACGTCATCAGCAGAAGACGAACTTTAAGCAACCTAGGCTCCCTTAGTTGCTGAAGATATTAAAATTGGCAAGTATATGACTTCATTGTTTAGTTCAAAAGTTCAGAATGGAATGAGAGGGTCCATCTCAGATGTCCTCATTTGAGAAGAATAGGACAGGGTCACAGGAAGATACGCCCAGTTTCTGCTTAGCTTTAAGCTCACACTTCGTACATGACTTAACATTTGCTGGGAGCAAATGGAAGAGATCCATTCCAATTTAGAAAGGGTAGAAGACATACAAAGAGACTATTATTTGTAGTGAACCAACTGCCCTAGAAATTCATTCATATTCTCTCTCTCTCCCTCCCTCTCTCTCTCTCTCTCTCTCTCTCTCTCTCTCTCTCTCTCTCTCTCTCCTTTCTCTCTCTCTCTCTCTCTCTCTCTCTCTCTCTCTCACACACACACACACACACACACACACACACACACACACACACACACACAATTTGAAGAAGCAGAATAGAAGAGTATAGATGCTTTGAATGTTGGTGTTGGAGAAGACTCCTGAGAATACTATGGGTAGCCAAGAAAATAAATAAATAGATACTAGAACAAATCAGTTTAGAGTTTTCACTTCAGGTACAAATGGCTAGGCTCAAACTTTCATATTTTGAGTGCATTATGTTAAGACTTCTTGTAGCTTTCTTGAAAAATCCATAATGTTGGGAAAGGTAGATGAATTAAAAATTAGGATGGCCAGCAACAAGGTGGATGGATTGGTGTCTTGTCGGAAGACCTGAGAGACCAGGTTGAGGACAGATCATTTTATTTATTTATTTATTTATTTATTTATTTATTTATTTATTTATTTATTTATTTATTTATTTATTTATTTATTTATTTATTTATTATTATTATTATTATTATTATTATTATTATTATTATTATTATTATTATTTATTTATTTATTATTTATTTATTTATGTTGTCAAGCATATATAAAATTACATAAAAAGTATAAACATGATTGTGAATACATAAAACGTATAAACCATGAGATGGTTACGAATACATGGGGACATTAGGACAGGGACGGTAGGCACGCTGGTGCGCTTATGCACGCCCCTTACAGACCTCTTAGGAATGGGGTGAGGTCAACAGTAGACAGTCTAAGGTTAAAGTTATGGGGGTTTGGGGAAGAAACCACAGAATCAGGTAGTGCATTCCAGGCATTGACCACTCTGTTGCTGAAATCATATTTTCTGGAGAAAATCTTAACTACATGGTGGCTAATAAGCAACACTGACTTCATTACATGTAATCGATCAACTAATCATATTTATATTTCGTTTGAATAGAATATGCCTTCCTATTTTTATTTTCTTTTAAACAGAATAAAAGGAATATACAGAAGCCATTGGCAACGTGATGCTTTCTATCTTTCTTTCAGTACTTCTCTAAACCTGCAAGGTCAATGCCCAAGCTCCTGGGGTTAATGGAGTGAAAGTTTAATGTTGTGGAAAGCACAAGGTTGAGGACAAATGCCATTGAACATCTGCAAAAGAGAGTGGCATCATTTTTTTTAAACTCACATCTTTTGGCGAAATTCTTCAGATTCACCCATCTTCATACCACAGCACTGAGAAACATGACTTAACAACTTAAGGACTGAAGAAAGAGTGGGAAGAATGCTAAATTGTGGTTTGATCAAGAGACCAGGCTGTATTTTCTTGATCTGAGCTAAGTGCATATGCATATGGGGTTGTATCAGAGGGTACCAAAGCAAAACTGCTTTCATGATATTGCATGCAAGTATAAATTGGCAAGATCATCTAGATAGTACAATGTAAATTTGGGATTACCGTATTTAAGAAAGCATGGACAGTAGTTTTTGGGAGGCCAAGAAACTGTAGGAGAAGGAATGGCAGAATCTGGGTGCCTGTGCATAGACTTTAGCAATAAATCAGTTTAATTGGACCTTCATGTGTGGACCTGCTCTTTTGCACCTCATAGAAAACAGCCTTAAGTATCTCCACCAAATATTCCACCAATCAAGCATTATATCATTATTCTGATTTGTATTAAACTAGGATTTTTTGCTAAATTCAAATAAGAGAATATGGGATTGATATAGGGCAGGGGTCAGCAACCCGCGGCTCTGGAGCCGCATGTGGCTCTTTCATCCCTCTGCTGCGGCTCCCTGTCGCTCAAAATATGTGTCACAACTGCCAATGTGCAACACCCACCAACGTGCAATTTATTAAGCTTTTCGACTCCTGGTAGGCAACCATGGATAAATCCAAGAAAAGAAAAGTTTCAGAAGAAAACAGAATATTTAATTCAACTATATATGCTAGTTTTGTGGCCGCTCAGGAAATAGTCAGGCACGGGAAGAGTTTTGCGGCTCTCGATGTTTTCTTTTCTGTGGGAAACTGGTCCAAATGGATCTCTGAGTGTTAAAGGTTGCCGACCCCTGATATAGGGCAATAATAATGTAAAGTAGACTCTTTTGAATCTGTAATTGTTTTCGCAAGCCATGTGATTCATTTTAAGACTGGTTACAGTATATGCTTTAACTGCTCTGCAGTATCAGATAAATGTTTCAACCTAATGGAAAATCAATTGAGGTTACCAAATGCAGGTTTCTTGAAGTGTCATTCTAAGATTATGGTAAGCAAGTTTGGAATTAATTTAGCTGCTGAGTGTCAACATTTATTAAGCAGTATAAGTAAAGTGACCAGATTTTTTTTTCTTAAGCGGGACACCGACGGGGGGGCGGGGCCGCCTGGATGCCGCAATTTGAGTTTTGCCCTCTGCGCATGCGCAGAACGCTGCGCATGCACAGAGGGCAAAAGACGGCTAATGTCGGCGTCCAGGTGGGGGGGGAGGCGGGAGGCCTTTCCTCGCCTCCCGCCTCCCCAGAGGTGGGATCCTACCTCTGATTGCCGGTGCGGTTAATTGCTGACTTCGCGGCAGAGCCGAAGATTCTGTTCGAGCCTGCTCCCGTTCGCGGAGCGGGAGCCTTTCCCGGGCGCTTTCCCCGCCCGCATGGATGCCGCCAATGGCGTTCTTTTGCCCTCCGCGCATGGGGCCATGCGCGGAGGGCAAAAGAACGCCATTGGCGGCATCCATGCGGGCAAAGCGCCCGGGAAAGGCTCCCGCTCCGCGAACAGGAGCAGGCTCGAACAGAATCTTCGGCTCTGCCGCGAAGTCAGCAATTAACCGCACCGGCAATCAGAGGTAGGATCCCACCTCTGCTTGTAGACTGCTCGTCTCCCCCTTTGCCGGCAGCCTGGACCGCGGAGGCGGCGCGCAAGTCGCCCTTTAGTAGCCCTGATGCTGAATTACACCTGGCTGTTGGAATGGCTGGTGGAAAAGGTGAGCAGCGGGATGGGAGACCACGAGCCGGCTGTTCCTCCCCGAGTGTGCCGCCGAGGCAGGGACGGAGCTCGGGCAGCCGGGAAGGGCCCGGGCGGAGGAGGAGGAGGAGCCGGCGGAGGGGAGCGCCCTCCGCCAGGCAGGTGGGGCCGAGAGCCGGCCGGGCGGGCGGGCTTTGCAACCGGGCACCCGCGGGGCTTTGCGAGAGCAGCTGCTCCCTTTGCAAAAGAGCCCCGGGATTGGGAAGGCTTGCCAAGCATACAACCCCCCGCCCCCCGGCTCACTTACCGGCCAGTCTCCTGCAGAAGTGCTCCCCGGACCCCGAGCAGGCAGCGGCCAGGAGGGGAAGGCGGGCAGGGAAGGAAAGGAGGGAGGGACGAAGGGAGGGAAGGAAGGAGCTCACAGAAGCCGGCCGGGCCTCCCCGCCTATCGCTCGGCGCTCCTCCCCAAGGTAAGGTGACCAGATGTCCCGATTTTGAGAGGGCCTGCTGCTGCTGCTGCTGCCCCTGCGGCTGGGCCCAACCTGGCCGTCCTCGAGTGCCTGCAGGCCGATTTTTTGAAAGAATGCCCTAGTCGGGCATTGTTTTAAAAAATCGGGACTTTTTAAGAGGGCGGGCGGGACGCGGGACAAATGATTAAAAAGCGGGTCTGTCCCGCCAAAATCGGGACGTCTGGTCACCTTAAGTATAAGAGGAAACCTTGTACAGCCAAAAATCCCTGGGAGAAGGGGAGGAAAAGATAACGAGAACCGTGATTTTTCATACTAACTTCCTGATTTAAGTTATACTTTAAAATATACTGATTTAAGACCCTCTGCGCTCCCTGTTTTTCACAAAAACGGATGAAAACGGGCCTGTTTTTGCAAAAAAATGGGGCACGCAGAGGGTTTGGGAGGCCTGGGGCCCGGGGAGGACAAAAACTTTTTTTTCTTACTTACCTCTTCGAAATCTTGGTGTGTCTTATACACTGGTGCATCTTATAGTCTGAAAAATACTGTAATTTAAGATTCTTTAAAAGAGTTTACAGCTAGGAGATTCAAACTAATCAGTGTATCATTCTGTTTTTGTGACAGATTTGAAACTAGTCATATTTAAAGGCTTTTGCAACATAAATAAAACCAATGAAAGCAAGTTCAATTTCTCTGCCAAATAAATGGCATTCTTAACATCTAACATACTTGCAATAGATTTTACAGAACAGTAAGACTTTTTTTAAGATGCTACAATGCACATGAATTTTAAAAGTTCTTTGTTGACAAATATTGGCAGACATTTGATAAGATTTTCAATAAACTTAAATTTGCATAAGAGCATTTTCACATCAACATTTGCTTACATGAAATTTATTCAGAATTCAGTAATTTCTTGTGACTGTGTTTTGGCTGTTTCATTATTTGCCCCAAATATCAAAATTCTTCATGTATTGTTGTGATTTCTAATGCTAACATCTGATTAAATGAGCTGTACTTCATAAAAGCATATGCCTTTTAATAAAATTGGTCTGTCTGCAAAGATGCTACCAGATTTTTCCTGGGTTTTTTTTTTTTTTGGCAAAACATAGATGAACACAGCTCTCCTCTTACAAAACTAACCCTTTTGCATTGGGTGGTGTTTTGTGCATGTTGAACAGAAAACTTATGTTTGAATCTCTGTTCCAGGAAAATTTTCTGAGTGTGGTTCCATAAAATCAGTTGCTTTTCAGAGGTTGTTACTGACATGATAGCAACACATTTGCTGCATGTTCAGCTCATTAATTCAACTAAGAATTTGGCACTTACCATTAATGTAACAGTGCTAGAAAAATGTACTGCGTTTGATTTTCCTGTGTTTGTATTTCTCTGCTTGTATCACAACGAGGAGGAAAATGTCCCTAGGTTGGTGGTAACTGTGGTTTAGACTCATTGTAAACACCCCAGATGGTTCATAAAATCCTTTTCAAATGCCATCTGTCAGGCGTGTGTCCAGCCAGCAGCCTGTCATTTTGCTACAAGAAAAGAGAAGGCGGAGATTCCTTTAACCCTTGTTTCCCTTAGTTTGTTTCTGAATTGCAGTTGGGAACGTTTGCTTTGAAGCCACAAAGCCAGGAGCGACCATTGCTCTACAGAACCACGCAAAATATGGATGCTTGTAGCTTGGTTAGTTCCATGGAAGGAGAACAGTGACAGAGTCACTGAACCTGTATCTTAAAGTTACACCATGGTCTTGTAGTAAGTTGCCCGTTTCTTGAGGGCTTTCTTGGCAAAAAGACATGCCAGGAACCCAAATAAAATTTAAAGAAGGTAAATCAATGGACCTATAGCTCAGTCAGTGCTGAGAGCTTGGGAAGAGCAGTGAGCTGATACAAACCAGGCCATTGGACGTAGTCAGATGTGTTTTTTCTGAGCACTTGAAACAAAAGTAATATTACTAAAATTGCATTTGTGTAGAATTCAAAGCATTACAGCTGTGTGTCAGTCCTAGGGTGTATCTTTTCCTTAATATGAATAAGATACAGATTTATTTTCTCCTCAGTGAGTCTCCAAGGATACAGGAACTGTGTTTTGAAGAGATACTCAAAATAAAGTACAGTGAATTATTTCTACCCGGAGAAAGTTAAATATGCATCACTCGAAGTGCTTAATGTTTAATTTTTATTTGATTGTATCAAGATTATGAGAAACCGTTGCTCTCCCTACCCCATCCCACTCTATTTTATGCAAGTATTATTCTGTTTGGGAAAGCTTTGTGAAATTAATTCATATTTCCCTCTATAAGTAGGCTAGGTGTTTGAGAGGAATGAAAAAGTATAAGTAAACTGAGAAATATTTCTGTTTTGTACTTAGCACTTAGATTATCACAGAAACAATATTCCTTGAAAGATGTCATAGTTAAGAATGTGAATATATTATGGAAATAAGCTCACGTTATACAAAGATTACAAGAGAACCAATAGTGCTGTTCCATCAATGACCAATCAAATAGAAAGAGCTTTGTGTGAAATAATTTCTAGAGGGAAAATTCTCCTCTCCTCTCCTTTCCTCTCTCCCCTCCTCTCCCCCCCCTTTTTCCTCTCTCCTCTAACAAGCAGGGAGCAGAGCAAATGAAATAGTGATAATTATCCATACTTGGGCACAGAGGTGCTGTTTTAAACACTCTATTGCAGTGGTTCTCAACCTTCCTAATGCCGCGCCCAGCCCCCGCGCCCCCACCGTGCCCCACCCCGCCACCGCCATTTGGGTTCCTTTACCCTCTGCACATGCGCAAAGCGTTCTGCGCATGCGCAGAGGGTAAAAGAACCCAAATGGCGGCGTCCGGGCGAAGTCTCCTGACCCCTGTGAAAGGGTCATTCGACCCCCAGGTTGAGAACCGCTGCTCTATTGGCTTCTCTTCATTGACTTTTTCCACAGAAGATTCCACCTGGTCACCACTGTTTCTCTCAGCATTATCATAATGTAATATTTGTTTCTTTCCAAAAGTACTCTTGTAACATCAATACTCATCTTGTTCTGTCTGTTTTTTCTTTACCTAGGCACCACACGTCCTCCAAGAGAAGGAGAAGTGCCTGGTGTGGACTATAACTTTCTAAGCGTACAAGAGTTTCTTGAACTTGAAAAAAGCGGAACTCTTCTTGAAGTAGGAACCTATGAAGGTATGCTCTGAGACACCTGAATGTTGAAAGGAAAGTTCCTAAAGCATCTTGGGAAATTTTAAGATTGCATTGTGACACTCCTGAGTGTTTATAAGGAATCCACTGAGATATTTTGTAGGGGAAAAATTCTTATCTGTCTAAGTAGATCTCTGTCACCAAAAAATCAGCAATAGAAAGAATCCATTAGAGTTTAACATTCTGTATTAAAACTAGTTGCCTACAAAAATATATAGCTGCATATTTTCCTATATTGGTGAACCTTATGTCCAATGTATACAGGTAATCTTCGACTTACAACTTTAATTTAATTTAATTTAATTTAATTTAATTTAATTGATTTCTATGCCGCCCAATCCCAGGGGACTCAGGGCGGCTCACAACATGTTAGATCCATTACAAGATAAAAAGCAATAATTAAAATGTATGACAATACAAAATACAATAATTAAAAAATACAGAAAATACAAAAGTTAAAAGAGTATCTCAATTACCATCATGGGGGGAGACCCTTATTTAATCAAGTCGGTCTCACTTTCACCCCGCCTGCCGGAAGAGCCAAGTTTTTATTGCTTTCCGGAAGGCCAGCAGGGTGGGGATGGTCCTGATCTCTGGAGGAAGCTGGTTCCACAGGGAGGGAGCTCCCACAGAGAAGGCCCTCCCCCTCGGTCCCGCTAGCCGACATTGTTTGGTCGACGGGACCTGGAGGAGGCTGACTCTGTGGGCCCTAACCGGTCGTAGGGAGGTATGCGGCAGGATGCGGTCCCGAAGACCTGTTCATTTAGTGATGGTTGAAGGTTACAATAGCACTGAAAAAGTCACTTATGACCGTTTTTTTCACACGTTTTTCAACCATTGCAGTATCCCCATAGTCACGTGATCAAAATTCAGATGCTTGGCAACTGAGTCATGTTTATGACGGTGGCAATGTCCTGGAGTCATGTGGTCACCTTTTGTGACCTTCTTACCAGCAAAATCAATGGGGAAAAGAGATTCACTGAACAACTGTGTTACTAACTTAACAGCTGCAGTGATTCACTGAACAACTATGGCACGAAATGTCATAAAAAGGGGGGGAAATTCACTTAACAAATGATTCATTGGCAACAAAAAATTGGGGCTCAATTATAATTATGACTTATTTAAGTCGGTCATAAGTCGAGGACTATCTGTATACAATAGCCATAGAGCAGGGGTTCCCAAACCCCCGGTCCATGGACCGGCATTGGTCCGCGGCATGCCAGAAACTAGGATGCGCAAACAAGCGAAGCCCCATTCACAGGATGCAAGCAGCAGGTGAAACCACACTCCCTCTCTCCACAGAACCAGTCCCTGGTGCCCAAAAGATTGAGGCAGGGGTGAAATGCTCCCAGTTCGGGCATGCCTGTCGGTCATCAGAGAGCCTGTCACAAAGGTAGCGCAAGGCTCCACCCACCCGCCCGGACACCGCCATTTGGGTTCTTTTACCCTCTGCGCATTCACAGAATGCTTTGTGCATGCGCAGAGGGTAAAAGAACCCAAATGGCAGCGTCCGGGCGGGTGACCGGAGCCTCGCGCTGCCTTCGCGACCAGTTCTCCGATGACCAACAGGCATGCCCAAACCGGGAGCATTTCACCCCTGGGTTGGGAGCCACTGCCATAGAGTGTTTGGTAGCTTTTTGAAAATTTATTTTCTTGGGGGGAAAAAAAAACATCCAGGAAGCATCTAACTGTAAGTACATGACATGAAGCAGTTTTACATTGCTCCAGCTATTTCTAAAAACCACATTCCCTCCACATTGTATTAGAAAAGTATGTTTGAGGCTACAGAAGCTGATGGAGTTGGCAGAAATGGCTATATTGACTGTTTCGATTAAAGAAAAGAATATAAGTACCTTTGTTGCCACATGGAAACCACTTCTGAACTTTGTGCTTGAGGTGGTGGTGGGGGAAACGAAACTTTGATTTTGGATTTTTCCAATTAGATTGATAGGTGTTTATAGAAATGGCTAATTTATATCACTATGGAAAAGTAAAAAGTTGTGGTTTGATGTTAGTGCTTTATTTTACTGCAACAAAGGGAGACGGAAGTCAACACCTTTTTTTTTCTTTTTCCAGCCCTTCCTCACTTTTTTTCTCCTCTTCCCCCCCCACTGTCTTCCTATTTACTTTTGTATTTTATATCTTATTTTATAACCTAATAAAATAAGTTGTTTTATATCTTATTTTATAACCTAATAAAATAAGTTTTTTTAAAAAGAAAAGAAAAGTACGTTGGAGAAGGCAGAAATATTCTTGTAGAAATTTTCAAGTAGTCCTTGAATTAACAACCATTTGTTTAATGAGTTCCAAGTTACAACAGCACTGAAAAAAGTGACGTAGGTCTAGTTCTCACACTTATGACCGTTGCAGCATCCCCATAGTTACGTGATCAGATTTTGGGTTCTTGGTAACCGGCGTGTATTTATAACGGTTGCAAGATCCTGAAATTGTCATTTGCAACCTTCCTAGGGAGGTTCTGACAAGCAAAGTCAATGGGAAAAGTCAGTTGCATGATTCACTTAAAAACTTCAGTGATTTGCTTAACAGCCATGGCAAAAAAAGGTAGTGGTGGAAATTTTGGGCTCAGTTGTGGTCATAAGTCAAGGACTAGCTGCAATATTGAGGTTTATTTCAGCTTACACCCTAATGTGTGCTGTGGTTAACAATTACTTATTGCTTCCTGTAATTTGTTTATTTGAAAACGTCTGGGTGTCTGGATAGCCCGACACATGAGCCTAAATAACATTGGACTTCATTGATTTGTTAATGATCTTGCAGGCCCTTTTAGCTGCAATTCTATGCATTCTTAATTAGCAGAAAGCTTCACAGAATTGAGTCAAATATATATCTATGTTCAGGGTTATTTTGTATTGTTTTTTCTCTGTCCTCTACTGCTCAGTTTGCTAATGTTTAAGCTCTTTCAAGTTTACTTAACTTTCTTTTTAAGATTTTGCTAGTTGGAGATTTTAGAAATAACAAATAATTCTTATAATACCAAATATAAAGGCATTCTGCAAAGGCTTTCTAAATAAGAGGTTGCTATGCCAATTCAGCCGCAAGAGGTGATAATTGACACATTTCTGGGTGTCTTGTAGCAATCACCATAACGCCTTTTCTTAGATTATCAAGAGGATGAATGGCTGCATATTAAAAAGAATTACTGAAAGGTTCCATTAAAAAGAAGAAGAAGAGTGGTCATTCTTAAAAATTTAAGAACTAATCATCCAGTCTGTTTCCTTGCAAGTTTAATGATAGATCTTTATCATTTTCCCCTCTTTTATTGCATACGGAAATTCTTTTCAATCTGACTCCAAATCTTTGCAAGTATCTGTTCTTGTTAGAATAATATTTAAAAATAAATTAAATGCAAATCTTCACTAAAGTGAAGGCCCGTGGGAAAAAGAACTATGGCACAGGTAGAAATTTCATCTTGCCACTAAAAACAATTGAGTCTTTTTACATAATAATACAGTTGGGAGGGATCCTGGAGGACTTCTAGTCCAACCCTTTCTCAAGCAAGAAATCCTATACCAGGGGTCGGCAACCTTTAACACTCAGAGAGCCATTTGGACCAGTTTCCCACAGAAAAGAAAACACCGGGAGCCGCAAACCTCTTCCCGTGCCTGACTATTTCCTGAGCGGCCACAAAACTAGCATATATAGTTGAATTAAATATTCTGTTTTCTTCTGAAACTTTAATTTTCTTGGATTTATCCATGGTTGCCTACCAGGGGTCGAAAAGCTTAATAAATTGCACGTCGGTGGGTGTTGCACATTGGCAGTTGTGCCGCATATTTTGAGCGACAGGGAGCCGCACAGAGGGATGAAAGAGCCACATGCGGCTCCAGAGCCACGGGTTGCTGTCCCCTGTCCTATACCATTTCAGATAAATGTTTATCCAATCTCCTCTTAAAAATCTTCAGTGTTGGAGTACCAACAAGCAAGTCATTCCACTGATTAATTGCTCTCACTGTCAGGAAATTTGTCCTTACTTCTAGGTTGATTCTCTCCTTGATTATTTTCCATCCATTGCTTTTTGTTCTGCCCTCAGGTGTTTTGGAGAATAGATTGACCCCCTCTTCCTTGTGGCAGGCCCTCAACTGCTGTCATGTTACCCCTAGTTGTTCATTTCATTAAAGTAGACATGTAAAGAGCATTAAATAAGAAAAACCTGCCAGCCGGCCCCATCGTAATTCACCTCTATCAAGGCCAGCCGTCAGAGCTCTTTTGGAAGTTTCCTGCCTGAGCAGGGGGTTGGACTAGAAGACCTCCAAGGTCCCTTCCAACTCTTATTCTGAAACCAGGAGTTTGGGAGCAGACTTCACCATATTGCAGAGGGCAGGAGCCACAGCAGAAAAGGCTCTTTTCCTGGACCCTAGCAGCAGAAATTCTTTGGCAGATGGGATCCAAATAGGCCTCTTCCGTGGAGCAAATGGGATGGGCTAATCCCATTGAAGTGAGATAGCTCCTCTGATACCCATGCCATAAACAGCTTTAAAAGGTAACGACCAACAGCTTGATTTGGACCCAGAAGGAAACATTACTTTGAGGTCTAGTCAGAGGTGGGTTCCTACCGGTGCGGTCCAGTGCGCCAATTGCTCAATTTACGCGTGACGGCTCCGGTACCATCTTCACCAGTCTGTCGCGCGCCGCCATCTTTTTTTTGAATTTTTTTGGCTTTTTTTGCTTTCTGCGCGCATGCGAGATTTCGGCAAGATTTCACTTCTGCGCATGTGCAGAAGCAAAAAATTGCCGAAATCGTGCGTGCGCGCGCGTCCTCTCATGAGATTTTGGCGAGATTTTGCTTTTGTGCATGTGCAGAAGCAAAATCACATGAGGGGGCACGTGCGCGAAACATGGAGATGCGCACCGGTAGCGAGGTAAGAGCAACCCGCCCCTGGGTCTAGTACAATAATTTAAAAATATAAATTAGCAGTATTGAGATATCCTTAGGGCTTTGTTTATTGAGCTTTTGTTTTATGGATGTTTACAGGAACCTTTCAATAGGAAGCAATCCTACTAAAAATCTTGTATTTCTTTTGGTTATCTTCTGCTTCTCATCTTTTTTTTTTTTAAAAAAAAACCCTTCTAACCACGCTTTGCTAGTCACAGAAATAGAAACCAGAGTACAAACTTGCCTAATTCTTTGTTTGTTTCATTCATTCATTACTATTGATGAGGCAAGGAAGTTTTCCTCTTCGCACATTGTGGGAACCGCCACGTTATTAATTAAATGTGTTTTGAACGTTGTATTTATTTATTTTAATCACTAAATTACGGTGGCTGCATAAATTCACTGCAAAATGTAAAAGGTTATGCAAACACCATCCTGGTTTAGGGCGAAGATTATGATGATTAGACAACCATTGATTGGAATTACATGTAGACCTCCCCCCACACTTTCTTGTGGCTCCCCCAAATCGTTTGTAAAATTGTGATGCATTTCCTTCAGGGTTCCTTCTCCTTCCCACCACCCCCTCATTCCTTCCCTTTGCTTTCAATGAATAGCCTGCAGACTAGAGGTTGATTTGTTCTACATAAGCTTTGCTTTGACTGCTCTCATTACTTGCAGTGGGTGTGTTGTGCTAAATCATAGGGTAGGGCTTGCGTTTCTTGAGTCAATGACTGAAGTAATTTACATCATTAGGAGGTAAAAGAACAAATGGGGTGCAATTGAAGAGCTCCGGAAATCGGGATAGGGTTTTTTTAAAAAATTAAAAATCAACATACACCCAAGACCACTGGATCAGATCGGTATAAACGTTTCCAAATACTAACATAGCAAGCTATTGCAGTTAAGAGAATGCCCACGTTTCAATAATGACAGGCAATATTTCATAGTTAATTTTAAACTGACGTACCCGGTTTTATAACTTCTCTTACAGATATGCAGATGGAAGATTTGACGCTTTACCTTTCTAGACAGAAACAAGGATACTCTTATTCTATTAGTTAATATTCAGGGGGAAACTGAATTAACAGGAAGCCTTTGTAAAGGTTATCAGTGAATTATTTGTTTCTACTTGTGGTCTAAAACATATGTACCCCTGTGAAATGTCCCTCAACTGTCTTGGCATTTGTTGCTCCACATTGTGGGAAAATCAAATGTAACCTTTAATTACAATCAGCGACTAAAACCAGGTGTAAATGACATTTTCAAAAGGACAGTGTGATTTTACTGTAATTCTTAGAAAAGGGGTAAAGATAGAAAGTAGAATATTTTTTAAAAAATCCTTTCTATACAAGAAAAGGTAATTCTTGGGCAATTATCTGTAAACTTAAAAGTTTGAGATGCTGTGCATAGTGTCTTAATATCTGGCCTAATATCCTTTTAATTGTCTGCTGTATTGAATGAGATAGAAAAAAATAAGTGTGTATGTCTGTGTGTGTTTGGGGTAGTTTAAGATTGTAACTAAATTGTTGGACTGAAATTAGGAAGACCCGGGTTCGAATTCCCATTCACAATGTGATTTTGAGCCATTCACAACTTTTCAGGTTAATTTATCGTACAGAACTCCGTTATACTGCCTTGCATCCCCCTAAGACAAGCAGGATATAAATGTCATGGTAAAGGAGGTAGTCCTAGATTGGGGATTATGGATTATAAGTGACAGCCCAAACTCCATCTGCTGTTGAATTTTACCATGAAAAATAATTGTGCTTGGGGTGGTTTTATATCCTAGTTGTCTCCAGTCCAAGGCAAACAAAGGAAAACTGAAGCCTTAAAGCTGTCCATCAGGGATGAATTTCTGGCCTACAAAACTGCCACAGGTCACAGATCACAATCTTCTCCACCCATCCCTGGCTCAAGAACTTAGAGACCTTAGAACAGTGGTTCTCAACCTTCCTAATGCCGCGACCCTTTAATACAGTTCCTCATGTTGTGGTGACCCCCAACCATAAAATTATTTTCGTTGCTACTTCATAGCTGTAATTTTGCTACTGTTATGAATCGTAATGTAAATATCTGATATTGCAGGATGTATTTTCATTGTTACAAATTGAACACAATTAAAGCATAGTGATTAATTGCAAAAACAATATGTAATTATATATTGTGAAATATTTATTTCTAATTACAAATAAATGAAATTTTGTCTTGAAGCATGGTGTAGCATGGATAACAGTCTTAATATAACAACAATAAACTACATTGCTACATTTTGCAACAGTATGCGTAAAAAGCCAACGTCAGTGCGAAGGTTGAAATTGCTTCTTTCTCACCAGATCAGTAGTAGCTGCTCTCTACACATGTGTGACTGGTCCGCATAAGTACATTATGGCACCAACCCTGTCACATACACCTGTATTTGTACGGGGTGTTTGTGATGGGGTTAGCGCGATGATGTCATCATGCCGGGTACTCGTATGTGGGTGGACCCGCCTGGAGACGGATAGAGGAGCGGTGTCTCGGTTCCTAAGACCATCGGAAATATGTGTTTTCCTTTGGTCTTAGGCAACCCCTGTGAAAGGGTCGTTCAACCCCCAAAGGGGTCGCGACCCACAGGTTGAGAACCGCTGCCTTAGAACAATGACTAGTTTCCACATAAGAGTGACAATACTCTGTTTTGAATATTAAACTAATAGGAATTGTTTTACAGCCTTGTTAAATTGAGTGGCAGATGAACTGGAGCAGAACATGAATGATTGCACCAGTTCATGGAATGCCACCATAACAAGATTGTCAACTGTTGCTTCGTCTACAAAACTGGAGACTTCTATAAAATAATTTTTAGGGGAACTAGCGTTCCAAGGACAGGATGGTGGCAGCAAGTAATAGGGAGGTGCTACTGAAGACAAGGAGGATAACTGGAGAGTGGATGACGTATGTGGAGTTGAGTCTAACAGATAGCAGAAAAGATTATTGGCAATTCACTCCCTTCTATCCAGGACAGAGCACATAAGCGATGCTTGAGCAGGTCCACAGGATTGTCTGGGATGCTACACATCCTCTTCATGACCTGTTTCCTTGTTACCTTCTGGGAGGAGGCTTCGTGGCATCCGAAGCAGAACATCCAGTTTCAGTCACAGCTTTGTTCTATACAGCACCAACTTTGTGAACTCTCAACTTTACTCTTTCCGCTAAGGGCTTCTTTCGATGTCCCAGGTGTATGGATTTCCATGCCTTCCTTTACGGGAGGTCGGTTCGCACCTGGGACATCGGAAGAAGCCCTGTGAGGAGATGCAGCTGCCTATGTGCAGGAAATCTCCCCACCCCACCCCCACCCACCTGCAGATCGTCCTTTCAAAGAGGAGTTTCACCAGGACGAACAGGTGACTGGAGGCAGCGTTTGCTTCGGGTTGGACTTTCTTTGAAAGGGGAGGGGGATGATCTGTGGAGCGAGAGATTTAGGAAGCTTGGGCTGGCGTGGGGCGCTTTCTCAAGCGAAGCGTCTGATTCATCCCCAGGGGCGAGAGTCTTCAATGAACTTTGCTCTGTTTGTCTGTGTCTTGCAGGCAGCAGCATCTCCTTGCAGGGCTCCTTCCTCCTTCTCTCTGGTCTGATTCTCAAATATTTTCAAACAAAACACTGCCGAGAGAGGGAAGTATGTCTTTCCCCTCCCTCGCCAAACTTTGCATGTAGGCATGACGTTTCACAAAGCTCCTTAATCCGTGGCTGCTGGCTCCCTCCCTTTGTGCTTTTTATACACATACCAACATACCCACACTGCCTGGGGATGCCGTTTCCCCCTTCCAAGACTCCATTTCCAAGGAAAGGAGAGCGCTGGGGCAGCACTGGACTCCCCGAACCCCCACCCTGGCTCCACTCAGCCTGAACTTTGCTCCTGAAAGCCTGTGAGCCACTTCTCTGCTTGAGCTCCGCAAACAGAGCTTGGTTCTGGGAGAGACCCTTGGAGAGCCGAAGGGGGGCTAAGGGCAAGGGGCAAGGCGAAGCTGATCACTTCCCCTTTGCCTTCTCTCCCAAAAGCGCTCCTCAGGCGCAGCCACTTCTGCAGCAGGAAACTCATGCCTCGTGCTGGCCTTCCGAAGGGTACTGTAGCAGCAGCTATCCACACATTTTTAACCCTTATTTCGTCCCGACCCACGTGGCCCAGTACCGTACTGGGACACATGGGTCAAGACGAAATAATGCTTAAAAAAATTGTGGATAGCTGCTGCTACAGTACCCTTCAGAAGGCCGGTGTGTGGGGCGCATCGCTTGGCTTCCTGCTGCTTTTATGGCCGCAATCGATGGCAAAGCGGTTGCACTTGCTGGAGGTGCCGGCCGGAGAGGCACCCACGAGGCAGCTGTTCCATGGACGGAATTGCCTACTGTGACTGTCACCGTTAGGTAAGGAGGGTGCGAGGCGTATGGGATGCGTCACTTGGCCTCTGGCTGCAAAAGTGACCACACTTGCTTGAGGCGTTGGGCCTGAACGACACCCGCAAATCAGCTGTTTCGTGAATGGCACCTGGAGCGGCTCAGCTGATCCGATTAAGGGGCCGATAAGCCCTGAGGTGACCATGGAAGGGAAGGGCTGCCTCCTGTGCTGGCCACAGCCACCCCTTCACTAGGGCTTATTTTCAGGACATGTCCTATTTTCGGGGAAACACGGTAGCATGTATATATGTGTGTTACGTATGGGTAGATATTTACTTTCTTTTGAGAGCAGGCAACAGAATTTCATTTTTAACGTGGGCCACTGGGCTCACAGTAAAAAATGACAATAAAAGTTATCCTATCTAATCAGTTGTTTGCTAGGTAGCACAGTGATGGAGATGAAGTAGACCATGGTTCCAAACCGTTGTGGTGTTGTTCAGTGGGTGCAGATGGCCACTCTGGTGTCAAATATGCCAGGTATGCCCCTATTAAGGATCGGCAATCTTTTTGGCTGATAGATATGTTCAAAAATATGAGAAATGGTTTTTTTTTTCAAGAAGGAAGCTGAAGAGGAAACTTCCCCAATCTCTGCACCTTCTACCTCATTCTGAAGTTTCTTTGCCCACCTCAGTTGACATGAGACTTTTTGATGGAACAATGGATTATTCTTCCAAAAAGTGTGCAGCCAATAAATTTAGCAAACAAACAAACAAATAAATACCCAGGGGTTTTTTCTTTTTCTTTTTTTTGCAATTAAAGTAATTTTTTTTAAATATTTGAGGGTATTACATCATCATGGAAATTATCAGAAGAAACAGTGTTGCTTATGGACCCTTTGTTGACTATTTCAACACAACGGTTACAGGAAGATGGTCTAAACTAAAGAAGTGCTTTCTTTTCCTATTTCTTCCTCCGCCCCCCCCCCATCTTTTTCAATCTTCTTCCCCATTCATCATCCTGCTGTCTCTTAACTACCCTGGCATTATATAGAGCATACAAATAAGAGAGACAGGATGTGCTGTAAGAGCACTCATTATTCCCATTAATGCTTTTACTAGAAGAAGCCATTTCCTCTGTATCAATAATGTATACATGTGCGTTTCAAATCCAAAATGAAGAAGGGGCTTAAAGGTGCTGCATCTGCACTGAAGCTAAAGCCTTTATGTTCATTAGAACTGATTTATGCAAGGCCTTTGAAAAGGAATCACTCTATTGAGCAATTTTCCTCAGCTTCAGTCTCCTCCAGAAGCGGATTATATTAGGTGTAAATCAGGGTATGGGTGAGAGAAAGTTCACCACATTGAAGACTTAAATGGGCTTTCCCATCTCTCTGGTCCAGAGAGGTTTAGCAAGTAGCATCCTATTAATGATCTAGTCTAGTTTCTAGAAATATTTGTATAACAGAGTAACAGAGTTGGAAGGGACCTTGGAGGTCTTCTAGTCCAACCCGCTGCTCAGGCAGGAAACCCTATACCAGTGATGGCGAACCTATGGCATGGGTGCCACAGGTGGCACGCGGAGCCATATCTGCTGGCACGCGAGCCGTTGCCCTAGCTCAGCTCCAGAGCGCATGTGTGTGCCCGCCAGCTGATTTTGGCTTGCACAGAGGCTCTGGGAGGGCAATTTCGGCCTCCGGGGTGGCGGGGGGAGCGTTTTTGCACTCCCCAAGCTCAAAGAAAGCCTCTGGAGCCTGGGGAGGGTGAAAAATGGGCCTATCGGGCCCACTGGAAGTCGGGAAATGGGGGAGTGGGGGGGGTCATGCACGCATGCGCAGGGGGGTGGGGCAAATGGGGGTCTTTGAATTATGGGTGTGGGCACGCATGTGCGTGCGATAGCACAGGCGTGCACTATTTCGGCACCCGAAGAAAAAAAGGTTCGCCATCACTGCCCTATACAATTTCAGACAAATGGTTGTCTAGTGTTAAAAACCTCCAGTGTTAGAATACCCACAGCTTCTGGAGGCAAATCGTTCCACTGATTAATTGTTCTAACTGTCAGGAAATTTCTCCTTAGTTCTAAGTTGCTTCTCTCCTTGATTAGTTTCTACCCATTGCTTCTTGTCCTGCCCTCAGGTGCTTTGGAGAATAGCTTCACTCCCTCTTCTTTGTGGCAACTCCTGAGATATTGGAACACTGCTATCATGTCACTCCTACTCCTTCTTCTCCATGAACTAGACATATAATTCTACTATGGTTCATCTTAAGGTTGCATTTTGATGTATGGCATTTTTTTAACCTAATAAATTGATGTTGGGCTAGATTGCAGAGTTCAGGCTTGGCTCTTAGCTAAAACTAGATCATTCCTGGCAGGGGTGGGTTCCACTTACCTTCGCCACCGGTTCGCATCGTGACGTTTCGCACGCGGGTCCCCTTGTTCTGTTCTGCTTCCGCGCATGCTCAGTAGCTATAATCAGCACGAAACACAGCTGAGGAGCTGATCAGCTGTGCTTCGGGCCAAGGAATAAAGGTAAGTATAAACCCGGGGGCGGGCGGGAGGGCCCTTTTCAAGCAGCAGCAGAGGGAAAAACTTCCAAACAGTAAAAAAATCCAGAAAAAAATTCAAAAAAAAAAAAGAGATGGCAGTGCCCACAGACCGGCACCGACCCAACCTGATCCGTGATGCCATCGTGACGTCACCAGCGGGTCGCTACCGGTTTGGGCGATACGGTCCGAACCGGGAGGAAACCACCCCTGATTCCTGGATAGTTTTTATTCTATAAAATAAACATAGCATATTTGCTGTGCACTGAACATCATTACATAAACTGGATGGATGGCTTGGTATTTCTCAACCACCGTCATCAATCTCCATTTCCCAAGATTTCAGTATTCTCACTGCAACATCCGCAAGGCCTCACATGGTGATACCCAAAATCTCTCCAGATTTGGAACTGCAAGAAAAATAAACCTGCCCATTAAAAAAAAGGTTTAATTTAAGTGGAGGCGTCATAAGTGACATTTGCAGAGTGACTGATACCCTGATGTTTGCAGATATGGCATTTGTTAGTCCTTTGTTAACAATGCTTATAGGAAATTCAGTTTTCCTGTTTAGGAAAAATTAATCAAGTTACATGACTGAGTTTACTGAATCCAGGGAAGCATTTAATTGAGAGTCTGCAGTTATTTCAAACAAGAGTGGGCGGCCCATGAGCTTCATGAGATTTCACATGCTGCTCCCTACACGTTTTTGTTGGGGGATTTTGGCATTTCTGAATATTTTGAGCAGGAAACAAAACTGTCAGATAGATTTAACACATCTAAAAAAGTATTTTTTTAAAAAAAAAATCGACACCCCCGAGGGCTCTCCCCCGGAATCTGCGCTATGCCAAGCCCATGGATTTTAACAGTTCCTGGCAGGCACAAAGCTTGACAATTGCAGTGGGATAAATGTGTAACATTTTCCTGGTGCCATCCTGAAAATCTCCAAGCATATGCTACCGAGACAGGAGATAAAATGACTCTAACGTAGTTGGAAGAGCTTTTCCTGGACATCCGTTTTGAGAAGAACAGCTTCCACATTTAACATGCGGTTGTTTAGGAGTAATTTTCTGCTGTTGTTGATATTAGATGTGTCTGATCTTTTGCTTCTCTTTTTTGACTTCCAGCAGTTAAAAGCTTATCCTTCTAAAGCAGGTGACATGGTTTTATTCTAGGCCAGGGGTGTCAAACTCAAGGCCCGGGGGCCGGATCCGGCCTGCGGGGTGCTTAGATCTGACCTGCCCTGGAAACAGCGAAGGACTGGCCTGCGATGCCTCTGCCAGTGAAAACGGAGCTCCGTTTTCTCCCAAGCTCCGTTTTTGCTGGCAGAGGGTTGCAGGAGGCCGTCGCAGCCGAAAACGGAGCTCGGGAGCCCGTTTTCCCTGGCAGAGCGCTCGGGCCACCACAGGCGCCCCCGACACGAGTGACATCAAGCTGACCATGTCCCCCTGGCCAGGTCAAACACAACTCTGATGCGGCCCTCAATGAGATTGAGTTTTGACACCCCAGTTCTAGGCTGTACCATGTTGCCATTTTTTTTAATGTTGCTTTTTAAAAATGAAGCTGCCATCTAAGGACATGTATTAAAGAACATGATCTCAGCCTTCCCTTATTTTTCCAGGTGATGATAGAATTTTTGAGAAGTTCACTGTCAATATGTTTCAGCGTTAATTTAGTGTGCATTTCTTCGGAGATAACTAATTGAAATTCAAACGTCATAATTTTTTTCCTACCTTTTTTCTTCCATCAGTCGCAGTTGCCTTTTATTTTTTTCCGGCTTTGTACGCTTGGTGCCCCTAAAAACGCAGACTTCGTTTCTCCTTTTAAAATAAAAATGGCTAAGTTGCTGCAAAATAAAACAGCAGACATCTGTTTTAAGTTTTCCAGTTGATGGGAAGTCAGGGAACGCAACTTATTCACACCTGTATAAAAGAATTTAGAATCCTGCCAGGACTGCATTGTGTCTAGCATTTCGTAGATTTCCCTGACGTGGTATGCCATACGCTAAATAAATAATAAGGGGGAAATGCCTATTGTTGCAGCTAGTGAAGGGGAGAAAAGGAAAACTTTGAATGGGATAACATATTTTTTTTAAAAAACTTGCAAATTTAAAATGAGATCCCCTCTGAGTTTCATACTGGCTGTCCCTTATAACCTGCTTGTTCTTCAAGGCTTTGGTTTAACATGGATCGCGGGCCCTTGGTAGTTGTGCTTTTGTTGTATTATTATTATGCTACGTAGAGTGGCAGGATTCTTTTCTTTTCTTTTTACATTTATATTGTGAGCCTCCTCCGCCAGCTGGAATTGGGTGGTGCCTAAATGGAATCAAATAAGTAAATAAATAAATAAAAAGTGTTTCTATTTCCTAGGTAACTATTATGGAACACCCAAACCTCCCAGCCAATCCCTCAGTGGGAAAGTGAATAATGCTGATGCTTTGCAAAATCTCCCCTCAAGTTCCAAGCAGACGACTCCCAAACGAACCAAGTCCTACAATGATATGCAAAATGCTGGTTTAGTACATGCAGAGAATGAGGAGGATGACACCCCTGAAATGAACAGTAGCTTTACAGGTAAATCAATTCATTCTCTCTCTCTCTCTCTCTCTCTCTCTCTCTCTCTCTCTCTCTCTCTCTCTCTCTCTCTCTCTCTCTCTCTCTCTCTCTCTCTCTCTCTCTCTCTCTCTCTCTCTCTCTCTCTCTCTCTCTCTCTCTCTCTCTCTCCCCCCCCCCCCGATTAATTAGAAGATCAGGAGAATCATGATCCACCTAAATCAGTATTTTCTCATAAGATAAGTCCTGGGATTGATGGCATTCTGTTAACAGTGAGATTTTTTTCTAATTTCAAATTTAAGATGTGCATTGCAGCTTTTAAGAGAGTAATCAGAACAATCCCGAGGAAACAATCTATTAATTTTTGAGTTTAAGCTATCAGATGGGGTCATCAAAGCCTATTACACTGGTTGGAATTTGGCTCCTAAGCAATAACCCTGTGTATTTCTTACTTAATAGTATGTTATTTAATACATCAGGTTAGTGTTTGTCGTCCTTGGTGGCTTTAAGACATGTACATTTCAACTCAGAATTCCACAGCCAGCGTTGCTGGGGAATCAAAGTAATTGCATTACTGCAATTAGACAAGCATCAGAGTAATGTATTAACTGTAATATGTGGCAAGACATATAAGACAACAACACTGACAGATTGAAAAAGATAGTTGCTGCTAACAACAATCCTTTTTTTAAAAAAATCACCTGATGGAGCATAATTGAAACGTCTACATCCTATTTCAAAGAGGACAGCTTTTTGGGAAAATAGATGGATAGAAATGCCAAATCCAGTCTAAACATCTGGCTGACTTACAACCAATCACCACCACCACCACCACCACCACCACCATCACAATAACAGTAAACTGGCCAAATAATAATAAGAGACCAAATGAAGAATAGAAAAGAGAGTTGGCAAAGCAAAGTGTTACATGGCCAGTACATAGAACAACTAGCAAGCAAAGCAGATTAAAATACATTCTGACAATGGCTAAAAGTAGGAAAATTGAAGAGAGAGACACAAGGGCTGATTCTGGCTTCACAAGAACAAGCCCTAAGAACAAATGCTTACAAAGCCAGAATTGAGAAGACAGCAACAGACAGCAAATGCCGGCTCTTCAAAGAAGCTGAAGAAGCTATGGACCACCTGGCTGCTTGCTGCAAGATCACACAGATGGACTATAAACAACAGAATGTCAAAGTAGCAACAATGGTGCATTGGAATATCTGCAGGAGATGCCATTTGCTTGTAAGCAAGAACTGTTGGGACCACAAATTAGAGTACACAAAGTCCTCGGCTTGCAACTGGTCACTTAGCAATCGTTTGAAGTTACTGCTGACCTCTTCAAAGTACTTACAACTTGGTTCCAAAGTTCCTACAGCTAGCTCTCTTCCCCCACAGTCACATGTCCTCCAAATGTCAGGAGCTCAGCAGCCGGCCTGCATGTACAGCCATTTGTGGTAACCCATGATCACATGACTGCATTTTCACACGAATGTTGCTGAAAACTGGCATTTATTTCAACACAGCCCATAGCAAACCTTTGTTTCACTTAATGGCCATGGCATTCACTGCCACAAAAGAGGTCATATGTTTGGTTGGTCAGGTGGGTAAATGATTTTAGAACCATCAGGACATACGACCTTATGATCGGCAGCCTCCATTACGGACATATTTATTTATTTATTTATTTATTTATTTATTTATTTATTTATTTATTTATTTATTTACTTACTTACTTACTTACTTACTTACTTACTTACTTACTTACTTACTTACTTACTTACTTACTTACTTACTCACTCACTCACTCACTCACTCACTCACTCACTCACTCACTCACTTATTTATTTATTTATTTATTTATTTATTTGGTCATTTTTATATGCCGCCCAACTCCCATAGGACTCAGGACATATGTCAAGGACATATGTCAAGGACTACCTGTAACAGACAATGAAAAAACTAAAGTGTTCTGGGACTTTAGAATTCAATCAGACAAGCATCTGCTACATAACACCTCAGACTTCACAATTGTTGATAAGCAAGTTAAAAAAAAAATCTGGGTAGTGAACATTGCAATAGCTGGAGACAGCAGAATTCCAAACTGCTGCATATCCCTACTTTTCCATAACAAGTGAAATGAGTCATACTTTTAAGAAATAGCTGCTTTGTGAAAACCAGCAAGTCAGAGAATAGAGTCTGATAATCCGATTTTTCTGATAGCTTTGAAAAAGTTTCTCTACATCAGAGGTGTCAAACTCAAGGCCCACGGGCTGGATCTGGCCTGCAGGTGGTTATATCTGGCCCGCAGGGCCGGCCTGGAAACAGCAAAAGACTGGCCCCCGGTGCCAGGGCCCCCCAGTCTCCAATTTCACTGGCAGAGGGCTGCAGGAGGCTGTCCAGGCCGAAAATGGGACACAGGGGCCCGCCCATGCCCCCCCCAGCTCCATTTTCGCTGGCAGAGGGCTATTAAAACAAACTAGAAACGAAACAAAAGGAGAAATGTTTCCCCTTTTGCATTTGAGCATGCAAGAAGGGACAGGAAAGGCGAAAGGGAAAAAAAAAGAAAAAGATGGGAAGAGAGCAAGGAAGGAAAAATAAGGAAAGAGGGGAAGGAAGAAAGGATAATGAAGAGGGAAGGAAAAGGACGGAAGGAAGGAAGGAAGGAAGGAAGGAAGGAAGGAAGGAAGGAAGGAAGGAAGGAAGGAAGGAAGGAGATTATAATGAAAGTGAGGGAGGGTCTCAGGGACGTCCTGCCTTAGCACTTGGCCACCACAGGTGCCCATGACACGAGTCCCGTATCACGCCCACCGTCCAAAGTCAAACACAACCCTGATGCGGCCTCCAATGAAATCAAGTTTGACACCCCTGCTCTAGATTGTGCTGATGATAATGAAAATATACATATTTTCATCGATAGATATGGCATTAAGCATTTAGTACATGATTGTAACTACCCACAATGTGGCCAGTAATAATTTCTTGCAGAATTGAATTCCACAGTCTGATGTGATGAATTATTCAGTTGTATCCATCCTAAATATCCCCATTTCTCAGCATTTTGGGATGACCCTGATTTTTCGTATTTTGACTTCTCCATGTCCTATAAGTAGTCCTCAACTTACAGCCATTTGTTTAGTGACAGTTTGAAATTACAACAACACTGAAAAAAGTGACTTATGACCAGTCTTCAAACTTACAACCATTGCAGCCATCCCCATCCCCAAAGGCGAAAGGGAAAGAAAAAAGAAAAAGATGGGAAGAGAGCAAGGAAGGAAAAATAAGGAAAGGGGAAGGAAGAAAGGAGAATGAAGAGGGAAGGAAAAGGAAGGAAGGAAGGAGATTATAATGAAAGTGAGGGAGGGTCTCAGGGACGTCCTGCCTTAGCACTTGGCCACCACAGGTGCCCATGACACGAGTCCCGTATCACGCCCACCGTGGCCACGCCCATCATCGGCCAAGTCCACCATAGCCACCCCCAAACCCAGCCCTCCGAAATCAAACACAACCCTGATGAGGCCCCCAATGAAATCAAGTTTGACACCCCTGCTCTAGATTGTGCTGATGATAATGAAAATATACATATTTTCATCGATAGATATGGCATTAAGCATTTAGTACATGATTGTAACTACCCACAATGTGGCCAGTAATAATTTCTTGCAGAATTGAATTCCACAGTCTGATGTGATGAATTATTCAGTTGTATCCATCCTAAATATCCCCATTTCTCAGCATTTTGGGATGACCCTGATTTTTCGTATTTTGACTTCTCCATGTCCTATAAGTAGTCCTCAACTTACAGCCATTTGTTTAGTGACAGTTTGAAATTACAACAACACTGAAAAAAGTGACTTATGACCAGTCTTCAAACTTACAACCATTGCAGCCATCCCCATGATCACTTGATCAAAATTTGGGCATTTGGCAACTGGCATGTCCTGGGGTTATGTGATCACCATTTGTAACCTTCCCAGCTGGCCTTTTGACAAGCAAAGTCAATGGGGGAAGCCAAATTCACTGCATGATTCACTTAACAACTGCAGTGATTCATTTAACAACTGTAGCAAAAAATGTGGTAAAATGGGTCAAAATTCACCGAACAATTGGCTTGCTTAGCAACGGACATTTGGGGCTCTATTGCAGGGGTCTCCAACCTTGGCAACTTTAAGCCTGGCGGACATCAACTCCCAGAATTCCCCAGCCAGCTTTCCTGGCTGGGGAATTCTAGGAGTTGAAGTCCGCCAGGCTTAAAGTTACCAAGATTGGAGACCCCTGCTCTATTGTGGTCCCGAGTCAAGGATTATCTGTACTTACTTTTATACACTTCACTTTCTCTGAGTTTTTTTTTCCCCCTAAAAGTTTCAGAAATCCAGTCAGAAATATTATACTTAGGACAATTAGATCAACTATCGATCATTTTAGTTCCATTCTATTTTCTATATCTTTTCCAGGCTACAATGTTTTTTTTTCCTGCTTTCTAGTAATTGTTCTTTTATTTATTTTTTCAGCCATTTAGCAGTATGTATATCAGTTTCTTATTTATTCGCTACTAAGTCAGGGTCCGTGGACATGTATTTAAAGTTTAGGAATTTTTTTGGTGTGTGTGTGTGTGTGTGTGTATCTCAGTATAGATTTTTATATTGAAATTGTCTTTGTTATTTTAAGACTCATTTTCCAATTTTGAAACATCTTTTAAAAATGTTTGCGTGTGTTACTGTTCATAAATAATGGATGTCCCTCTTAGCTATTTGCTCATTAATGCCAATTCATTGGTGATAATTTATAATAATAATAATAACAGAGTTGGAAGGGACCTTGGAGGTCTTCTAGTCCAACCCCCTGCTTAGGCAGGAAACCCTACACCACTTCAGACAAATGGTTATCCAACATCTTCTTAAAAACTTCCAGTGTTGGAACATTCACAACTTCTGGAGGCAAGCTGTTCCACTGATTAATTGTTCTAGCTGTCAGGAAATTTCTCCTTTGATTTGATTCTAAAAAAAGAAAAGAAACTGATCTGTCCCTCATTCAGTCCAATGTGATCTTGAGCCCATTGAAAAGGTCTAAAACTCTGTATCACTACATGACAATATCAGACTCACTCTGAATTAGTGAGTGGAGAGTCTAAACCAGGGGTGTCAAACTCACTGCGTCACGGCGGCGTCACGTCACGTATCTGGGCTTTTTCCCCCTTTGCTAAACCAGGCATGGGTGTGGCCAGCATGTGACACATCTGGCCCACGGGCTGGGACCCCTGGTCTAAACCAAGTAGGGATGGGAAACAAAAAAAGTGGCTTTACAAATAATGAGACACAGTGGCGCAGTGGTTACAGTGCAGTACTGCAGGCTACTTCTATTGACTGCCGGCTGCCTGCAATTTGGCAGTTCAAATCTCACCAGGCTCAAGGTTGACTCAGCCTTCCATCTTTCCAAGGTGGGTAAAATGAGGACCCAGATTGTTGGGGCCAATGTGCTGACTCTGTAAACCGCTTAGAGAGGGCTGTAAAGCACTGTAAAGAGGTATATAAGTCTAATAAGTGCTATTGCTATTCCAAGTAATCATCTCTTCTATTTTTTTATAATTTTGTGTGATGTTCTTCTACAGCAGACTCCGGTGAACAAGACGAGCACAATATACACAGTATAAGAGATGCAGCTCTCCCATCTCTGAATAATAGCATCACCACTGTTCCCACCACGGAACCATCTGAGAAGCTCCCTCAATACCTACCTCCTTGTGCAGAGGAAAACTTGGGTCCTCTGCCTGAAAACTGGGAGATGGCTTACACAGAGAATGGAGAAGTCTACTTTATAGAGTAAAGTGTATTTTCATTTCTTTTTTAACTGTTAGGTTCCATAAACCTCTCTGGGTTTTGTCTGTGGGGATTATCAGTCATCCAGGTCATGGTTGTCCCAAAGGTACTTTTTCAAGAGACAACTGGACTTTCTGGCTTCTTGCTGAAGAGCTGAAGAAGCTTCTTGGATGAGAAGCAAAATGTCTTCAAAGAAAAACCAGAAAGTCCAGTTGCCTCTTGAAAAAAGCACCTTTGGTACTCTCTGGGTTTTCTGAACATGGAGAGAAATTCTGGAGAAAGGTTGAAAGTTCACTCATTTCTGAAGACATAAACTATGTACTTTTGCCTGGCTTAACTTTGTAAAATTTTAGTCTTGTAAGAGGTCCCCATCTCAAGCTCTGAAGTTATAATAAGAATAGAGCTTGAAGGGACCTTGGAGGTCTTCTAGTCCAACCCCCTGCTCAATCAAGAGACCCTATACCATTTCAGGCAGGTGGCTGTCCAGACTTTTCTTAAAAACCTCCAATGAAGGCAAGCTGTTCCACTTAATTGTCCTCACTGTTTGGAAATTGCTCCTTAATTCCAGGTTGCTTCTCTCTTTGATTAGTTTCCATCCATTGTTTCTTGTCTTGCCTTCTGGTGCTTTGGAAAATAAGTTGACCCCCTCTTCTTTGTGGCAGCCCCTCAAATACTGGAATACTGTTATCATGTCAACCTTAGTCCCTCTTTTCTTTAGACTAGCCATACCCAATTCCTGCAATTGTTCCTTGTATGTTTTAGTTTCCATGCCTTTAAAGATCTTAGTTGTGAGCCGAGGTGGCACAGTGGTTAAAGTGCAGCACTGCAGGCTACTTCAGCTGACTGCTAGTTCAGCTGTTCAGCTGTTCAAATCTCACCAGCTCAAGGTTGACTCAGCCTTCCATCCTTCTGATGTCGGTAAAATGAGGACCCAGATTGTTTTTGAGCAATATGCTGAACTCTGTAAACTGCTTAGAGAGGGCTGTAAAGCACTATGAAGCGGTATATAAGTTTAAGTGCTATTGCTATAGTTGTTGGTTTGTTTGTTTTTTGAGAAAAGATTATATAAGGAAAGAGAATAAAAAAGGAACAATTTGACAATGTCCTGGATGAAGTGATGAGGTTTCCACGGGCATTTAGATGGGGCCAGGCTGATCTTCCATTCTAACAGATCTTTTATTGATATATGCATTATAATTAGTCTAATAGCCCTTACTCCCCATAGTGTGCTACTTTTCAACTTTGGAGGTCACTCCCAAATGGAATAATGTAAGATAAACTAAGCTTGCGATTATGACTAAGGCAAGATTGTTTCTTCCTTGTATGATAATGATGCTCCTTGGCTATTGGAAGTGCAACCTCCAAGTAGCCTAGGTCTCATGCAGAGGTGGTATTCAGCCGGTTCGGACTGGTTCGGGCGAACCGGCACTATGCCATCCTATTTAGGTACGTTTTTCAAGCTGTGCAAATGCGTGCAAGCCGTGAGCGCAAGCAAAACGCATTCACGGAAGGCCGTGTGAATGCGCGGAAGGCACACACGCTCACATTTGCGAACCGGTAGGGAAAGTAAGTGAATCCCACCCCTGGTCTCGTGGCTGAGTGATTCATCCAGACCAAGTGTTTCTCAGTTTAGCCGTTTCAGGGGGTAGGCATAAAAGCCTTTGGATCTTTTATTCAGCAATTAATCATAGGGTATCAATTCATAAATACATTGCACTGAATCCAGTAGGGTTTGTTTCAAGCAAATGCACATAGAATTGTTCATGTAGTGCAGGGGTGGGTTCCACTTACCTTCGCCACCAGTTCGCATCACGACGTTTTGCGTACACGCGAAAGCTCGTGCAATTTGGCTTCCACGCATGCTCAGTAGCAGGAATCAGCCCGAAACACAGCTGAGGAGCTGATCAGCTGTGCTTCGGGCGAAGAAATAAAGGTCAGTATTAACCCCGGGGCAGGCGGGAGGGCCCTTTTTCAAGCAGCAGAAGAGGAGAAGCCATCCAAACAGGGAAAAATTTGCAATTTTTTTTTTTAAAAAAGATGGCAGTGCCCACAGACCGGCACCGACCGAATCGGATCAGTGACGTCACCAGCAGGTCACTACCGGTTCGGGCGATCTGGTCCGAACCAGGAGGAACCCACCCCTGATGTAGTGACTTTTCTTCATGTAATGATGATGCTAATCATTTCATTGCATAGCATTCTAGCTGCTGATGGAATAAATTAGAAGCTAAATTCTTACTGTATGGTAAGTTACTAAAACATTCAGTAACTGCCTTACAGTCTTCACAATTAGTCATCTTTATTTTCTATAATAAACAAATTATAGGATGATAAACTAAAAAAAAAACCACCCTAATTTTTATTTATGCAATACTTAGCCCAGAATTTGCTGCCTCCATAAATATATCCCTCATCTTCAGTTTGGAAAGATATTCAAATATTTTACATCTTCCCTTTATGATTTTGAGGTACAAGTTGCTTTGTACCTTGGCAAACCCAGTGTTTTCCATTGTTGTTAATCTGCTGTGCTTGCTGGACTTCTATGGCTTAGTTTACCAACTGGTGATTAATTGCCCAGAAGTGCACAAAAGAATTGAATGGATGGATTCTTCTTGCATTGCAAGGGTGGGTAATGTAGTGTGTGAAATGGTGACCTTCCACTCCAGTTTTCACATCGCTAGTAATGGATAGCCGGGATGTGAATACTCTCCTTTGAAAGCAGAACTGTCACTTAATAGTAAGTCTTCAAAGGAACATGTATATTCTCCTTCACATAATGTCGCAGGAGGATTACATCACTTTGATGATTAGATCATTCTTTTGAGATTTGTGGAAGAAACTATGGTATTCTGTTTCAACAATATAGAATTTCTGTGTTTTCCTATTTATTTGTGGATACAGGCAAATGCATTGTGGCTCTTTGAATGGAGAATCGTGAATAATCATAGGGCTCAGCTGGGTTGTAGGCACACCAAGGATTAAAATGACATCTTCTTTAAAAGTTATAGGAAACTACAACAGTGATTGGAATGGGGAATAAAGAACATGATTGTATACGGCTCACAATCCAATCATGCAGCCCAAGGAAACAGAATAGCAGAAAAGCAAATCAGAAGGGACCTTAGAGGTCTTCTAGTCCAACCCCCTGCTCAAGCAGGAAACTATCATTTCAGACAAATGGTTGTCCAATCTCTTCATAAAAAACCTGCATTAATGGAGCACCCACCCATAACTTCTTGGGCCAAGCCATTCCACTGATAAATTCTTCTAACTGTCAAGAAATTTCTCCTTAGTTCTAGATTGGTTATCTCCATTTTCTGAAAATAAAAATTATGTCGATGTGTTTTTTTTTTACTATGGTTTTTTTTTATGAAACTCATTTTTTTATTTTTTATTTTTTATTTGTAGTCATAATACTAAAACAACGTCTTGGCTAGACCCAAGGTGCCTGAACAAACAACAAAAGCCTCTAGAAGAATGTGAAGATGATGGTAAGACAATCAGTGCTTAAATAACATTTGGGAAGTCCACCTTTTCTTATTTTGAAAGTCAGCAGTTTACAATTCAGGCTTGATTCTCTGGCTGTAATCAAACTTTAGTTGTTTAGCAAGTCATCGTGCATTAATGACAAGCGATCTAAGAATCGCATGTTGGTCTGTAGTAATCTTCAGCAGTTGGCTGCCCTCAAGAAGTCTTGGGACAAGAGAGTCCCCAGAATATCCCAGCATGGTCTGTAGTCTTAACACAACTGCAGTGTACAAATTTGATTGGGCAATGCTTTTGTTGCTAGTGAAAACCCCTTTTTTAAAAAAAGGCTGGTAGGCCTTTAAGAGTTTCAGAAGGACCATTGGTGACATAATGACGTAAGAGAAGGCGCACAGGTGGGATTTTTAGTGTTCTCCTCACTGCCATTTTAATTTTGTTATGTTTACTACACAGTTTCAGCAATATGACAAGACTTAGAAGAGTCGGGAGCTCCTTATATATGATTGTTTGCCTGTCCTTGATCTTTATCCAAAGAAATATTCCGCCAGTTCAGTGAAGCTCAGATGTGGGTCGAGGCAAAGGGAGTGAGACAAACATACATCCGTAGCAGCTGCACACAAAGGTCTTTGGTTGGGTGTGTCTGTATAGGAAACAATTCTTTTTTGATGGCATGGAAGTGGGGGAAGAATATTCACATTTTGTAGGAATTATGAAGCCATACACCCAGCAAACACCCACCCTGGAAACAATTTTGTAAGCAATAAAGATAAAACCACCACCAGCGATAGTAGTAATAAAAAAATTGGTACAGGTCATCCTTGATTTACGACTGGTTGCTTAGCGAACATTCAAAGTTACGACAGACCGCTCCCCCAAAAGCTGCTTATGATCAAACTTATGTTGCCACTTTCTCTCCCACAGTCACATCATCATTTTTTTGGGAGTGGGGGGCGGTCTTGGCAACCAACTTACCTTTACAGCTGTTTGCAGCCTCCCACAGTCATATGACTGCAATCATCATCACACACACACACACACACACACACCCGTTTCAGGCATTTACTTCCAGTTTCTGGCCAAAAATAAAACCGCCCATTGGGAAAAATGGATTTGGTTCATGACCACAGAATTTGCTTAACAACCACCACAAAAATGCAGAAAAATCTGATCCAGTTACATGGTGACCCTCTTAATGACCGCAGTGAATTATGAATGTAATTCTTGGGTCAATTACGGTCATAAGTCAAGGACTAGCTGTTCATAAACAAAAGGAAAACAATAGCAAAATAATTAGTGCACATTTTAACATTAGTAAAAATGTTAAGAAAACAAGATTATCATCTTTAAAAGAGCACAACGCACACACCCAATGACCCTCTAGAGCAGTGTTTCCCAACCTTGGCAACTTGAAGATGTCTGGACTTCAACTCCCAGAATTCCCCAGCCAGCGAATGCTGGCTGTGGAATTCTGGAATTTGAAGTCCAGATATCTTCAAGTTGCCAAGGTTGGGAATCACTGCTCTAGAGAGAGTGTTTGATGAATAAGGGCTTGTACCAAAATAACCATGCATTTAATGTCCATTAACCTGATCTCATCTCATTAGTTGAAACATGTAATTATGGTTACAGGGTCTTGGCAAGAAAATAAGGAAGGTGGTCAAAATTATTTTAGGATTAAAGGATAAAACTAGATTTCCAAGCTAGGTAGTATTTTAGTTATTATCATCATTGGTCCTCTTAGATTTTTTTTCTTTAAACTACTGGAATCATAATTATAGTAGGTATAGTTTCAAAATCACTCTGGGTAAAACTAGACATTAGAGTTGCAAAATCATGTATTTTATTACCATATGCATTTGGAGCCAAAGTCACTTTATTGACTTTATTGACTTTATTGCCTTTATTGAAGGCAAATGTGTATCTGGTTCTTCTTTTCTGCAGTAATATATTTTGCAATATATATTCTATATATTTTTGCAGTGTTGTATTGGCAAAGATTTAATTTTGACTGTTTCTGAAACACTGAAGGAAGGAAACGAGTGTCCACTTTAAGAAACCAAACTACCTTAATTTGTTAGGCATGAATTGAGAATAGGAGAAAAAGAAAAGAAAATGTATAAAAGCATAACTTTTTTTTTGCAGGCAGAATATACGTCATTTGAAAACATTTCAAAAAAGGCTAAGTCTAATTCATTTAAAACGAAGCATTTTCAAAATTCTCTTTTGAACATCCAAATATAGGCTAATTCTACACATATAAAGGTTGCAGAGATATTGGCTAATGTAACACCGTGATGGATTCCCTATGGCTCAAAAGATTTTCTTAGACTATAGAATTAGGAATGGTAGATGTAGGCAGACAGAAATTCAAGCAACAAATTAGAGAGAGGTTAACATCATTGATGATGTTAAAAAGCTAAGCGCCACATCCCTCTTTAAACATAAATTGAATTGACATGAAAAAACAAAGATTTATATATATTTATATATATATATTTCCTGGTGAAGAGCTGATAAGGGAAGAGAGCCTGTGGCCTAGAGGTTGAGCTGCTGCCTTACAGGCAGGCAGCCCAGGTTCAAATCCCAGTAAGGGTATGGCTATCTGATGAGAGCTAAATAGCTTAAAATAGATCTATAATAGTCTCCTTTCATTTAGCAGCAAAAAATGTTACACACACACACACACACACACACACACACACACACAAACTTTTGCTTTGAAGGTATTTCTATAGCATGTCCCCCCCCCCCCAAATATATATTTTGATTTGAGAATAAGGCTGCAGGGGTGGACAAAAACTTTTTGGCAGACAATCACACTAAAAGCACGTCAACCACTTGAAAAGTGAGTGGATTGAGAAAAACACTTGCCAGGTTCCATTTTGATTTATAACTCTTTGGAGAGAATGTTTTTGCTGTCTTTTAAAACAAGTTTTATCATGCTTATTTTCAAACTCAAGAAAGTATATTGGTTATGTGACATGGCTTCCATGTATAAACACATAGAATGAGGGTTTATGAAATCCATCCCTGACTTGATGCTCTTCAAATACATGCAAGTCCTCGAGTTACAATCATTCATTTAGTGACCATTTGAAGTTACACCAGCGCTGAAACAAGTGACTTGTGACCTTTTTTCACACTTATGATCGTTGCAGCATCCCTGTGGTCACATGATCAAAATTCAGAGGTTGGCAGTTGACATGAGGCAATTTAATGAGGGAAAAAGTCAATGGGGAAGCCTGTTTCACTTAACTATCACATTACTAACTTAATGAGTTACTTAGGAGCTGAGGTGGCGCAATGGTTAAAAGCAGCACTGCAACCTACTTCAGCTGACTGCTAGTTCAGCAGTTCAGCTGTTCAAATCTCACCAGGCTCAAGGTTGACTCAGCCTTCCATCCTTCTGAGGTGGGTAAAATGAGGACCCAGATTGTTGGGGGCAATATGCTGAACTCTGTAAACCGCTTAGAGAGGGCTGTAAAGCACTATGAAGCGGTATATAAGTCTAAGTGCTATTGCTATTGCTATTAACGACTGAAGTGACTCACTTAACAACTGTGGCAAGAAATGGAAATTATCAATGGAAATTTTGGGCTTAATTGTAGCTGTAAGTGGAGGACTACCTGTACAGGTAGTCAATTCAGGTTGCTAAGAGAGACATTAAGTGAGTTTTGCTCTATTTTCTGACCTTTCTTGCCACAGTTGTTAAGTTAGTAACTGGGTTGTTAAAGTGAATCTGGCTTCCCCATTGACTTTGCTTGTCAGAAGGTCGCAAAAGTGATCACATGACACCCCCCCCCCCCGGGGGCACTACAGCCATCATAAATATGAATCAGTTGCCAGGCATCCGAATTTTGATCATATGATCATGGGTGGGGGGGTGCTGCAACGGTCGTACGTGTGAAAAATGGTCATAAGTCACTTTTTTTCCAGTGCCGTTGTAACTTTGAACGGTCACTAAAACAAATTGTTGTAAGTCGAGCACTACCTGTACATCAGACCCAAATTCATGGAAAACTCCCTGTCAGTATGGCATTTATTTATTTATTTATTTATTTAAAACATTTATATAGCCACCTGTCTTATACTGAATTCTGGGGAGCTCCCAATCAGCAGTTATAACAACTTCAATAATAAATGTAATGCCTAAATATATCAAAACCACAAGGGCTTGAAGTTCTGAGACATAATGTTCAAGGAATTGGGTGGTGGTCTTTAATTCAGGAAGCTTTACACATCTTAGTTAGACCTGTTGACTCATTGAGTCCTGTATAATCAGTATCCAGCCGTCCAGATATACCTGAATGATAATTCTAGCATTCCTTGCTGTTGACCATGCGAGCAGGGATTGGTTGGCATATTTGAGCTTGAGTATTGCACAACCCTGAGCAGATCCATTATTTTGCTTCAACTCCAATATGGCTCTATGGAGATTCTCAAATCATCCAGTTCATGGTTGTCCCAAAGATGCTTTTCAAAAGGCAACTAGGTTTTCTTGGTTTTTTTCCCTTGAAAATATTTCGTTTCTCATCCAAGAAGCTTCTTCAGTCCAGCTGCCTTTTCAAAAGCACCTTTGGTTCAAATGGCTTTGTAAATGTTTCCCATTCTTGCTACCAATAAAATTGCCTTGTATTGATTCCGGGTTCTTGTACATTAAAAGTGGTGTCTACCACCTGAATTATAGCATGCTCCATCTGAAATGGAGAAAACTTCATTATACTTATTAGAAAAAAACAATATTTCAACTCAATACTGTTTGCACTGTGACTGATAGCAGATTATTTACAATTATAAATTAATCTAGCTGGGAACATTACTCTGTTTTGGTGTTTTGATGCTGAGAAGTCTCGTGTTTGGTACCTCTTTTTAGAAGACATGACTGGTGTGCTCAAATGAATCCATGCCTGTCCTATAATTTGCTTGCAAGTTTTATCATTTCTCATTTGCTGATTACAGTTTTGTTTCTTAATAAAAAACAACAACACACACTCTCATTCATGCCATCATAAAAATTCTACGCTTTAGTGGTATTTTTAAATAGAATACGTTCTTTGCAAGTACTTTCACATGAAAGTGTTTCTTAGCATAGAATAAAAGACATTTGCTTTGAAATTTATTCAATTAGTCCATTTTGAAGCTACGTACTTTGGCTAAAAATACAGTCCTAAGATGACACCAACTAGCAAGCATGCATTATACGAAGTGTCAACTCATTCCATTGAAGTTGAAACAGGAATTATAATTAATCATTCCCATTAATGGTTTTATTTAACAGAAAGTTAAAATTGGTCAAGGTTTTTTTTTAAAAATTATTCTGGAATGGCAGTACAGGTAGTCCCCAACTTACGACCACAATTGAGCCCAAAATTTCTATTGCTAAGTGGGGAAATTTGTTGAGTGAGTTTTGCCTTTTTTACGGCCTTTCTTGGCCACAGTTGTTAAGTGAATCACCGCAATTGATAAAGTTGGTTACCCGGTTGTTAAGTGAATCTGGCTTCCCCATTGACTTCGCTTATGAGAAGGTTGTAAAAGGGGATTACGTGACCTTGGGCACATGGCAGCGGTCATAACTATGAGTCAGTTGCCAAGCATCCGAATTTTGATCACACGATCATGGGGATGCTACGAAGGTCGTAAGTGTGAAAAATGGTCGTAAGTCATTTTTTATCCAGTGCTGTTGTAACTTCGAACAGTCACTAAATGAACTGTTGTAAGTTGAGGACTACCTGTAATAGTTTATCAAACCAGATTTTGGAAACGGCTGAATTGCATCTAGTATGAGACTTTGGTTCCTTGCACAGAGAAGAGCTCTGATTTGCATATTTTCACAAATTGTCACAAAGCAACATGCAGGAAACCACTTAAGCCTTTCCGCCATTCCCAGAAATGAATGGAAATTCCAAAGACACAAGACTTCGCCATGCCCAACGCCCTCGATCAGTACAGTTCATTTGTAATCCTTGAACGTTTTTGATTGTCCTGCAAGTTGTCTTTTCTCCCCTTTGTGGGATTGAAGAGGAGATCCATGCTTTTTAAAAAAACTCTTGCAGTGCCAAATGTATCTTTAGCATGGTTGCCAAGAGCTACATGCTTTCTAGTAACCCAGAGTGTTGTGGCATGGGTTTTGGGCTAAGTTGGTATGAAACTTGGTGTTGGTTCTGCTGTATACTGGAAGGAATTTCTTGCTTGCTGCTGGTGTCTGAATGTTTCTTTTAATTTTTTTTCTATCTCACTGCTCTTCCTTTGGAGAAGAAGGGGTACACACGGAAGAACTGGACAGTGAACTAGGTAAATCATCCATCTCTCATTTTTTTTGCTCCATTGGTTGGACTGCACTATTAACCACTTAACATCTTTTTTTCTTCGTATCACTTTTTTTCTTTTTCTTTTTAATTTGAAGCGATAACAACATGTAGCTTGGCTTCTGCACCAAACAGCATTTGCATAGGAATAACATTTTGAGGTCAATGAATGCCCGTTATTTTGGGATATCTTCTTTCCTTCTTTCCCCATGGCATTATTGTAACTTTTTCTGCTTGACATATATATAACTATAGGGCATTAAAGGACTTTTTCCATGGCCTGGGTGATAATTCTAATTATTGGCTCCTTCCTGTTTAGTTTTGATGTTAAATTAGGAACTTGAGTTTTGAGTCAAACTTTGTGAAATACTGCAGCATTAGGATTCTGGGTTATATACAAAGACCATGCTATTTTGGTACAAAAAGTTCTTATTTATTTTTTTCTTATAGGAATTATACGATGCCATATGGCTTAAATAGTGCTTAAAGTATAAAATGCGCTTGCAAATATCTAGAATTTGAAACTGACATTTGAGAATTTGAAACTGACATTACCATCCTAATTCTGGTTGCTGAGTATTTTTAGGCATACTTAGAATAAACATGTAACTGGCATGATGCTACATAACCATGAAACCCTAAAACGATGCAGCTCAATTATTGAATTTTATTCCTTCTGTGGGATTCAAAAAGCATCAGTTACATTTTGAATGGAAGGTTACTTGATGCAAGATGATTAAACTATGTATTTCCAGTCCTTCTGGGAAAAATAAGGAAAAAGTTTAGCAAATTAGCTGCAAAAGAAAATTATATTTGCTAGCTTGCTTTTCAATGTATAAAAATAGTGACACGCCTGCTAATGTACCTGTTTCCATTCTGCTCATAGTTCTCTCTTTCTCACAATTACACACTATTGAAGGCTTTTTTGCTACAGTGGTACCTCGGTACTTGTCATTAATTGGTTCCGGGAGGCACAGCGAGTACTAAAACTGAGAGTGCCAAACAAACCATTGACTTGCCACATGACCAGGGGTGAAATGCTACTGGTTCGGCCCGGTTCGGGCGTATTGGTAGCAGCGGGCGGTGGTGGTTCAGAGAACCGGTAGCATCGGCACTACAAGGCTCCGCCCACCCGCCTAGACATTGCCATTTTCTTTTTTTAATCCTCTGCGCATGTACAAAGCGTTCTGCGCATGCGCAGAGGGTGTAAAAGTGCGTGTGCGTGCGAAATGTGCACTTCTGAACCGGTAAGAAAGATAAGTAGATTTCACCGCTGAACATGACCCTTTGTTTCAGGCGGGAAGGACTTCCAATCTTTCCCTTTTCCTATGTCAGTGATCTTCCCAGCATGGGGGACTTCCTGTCTGCCCTCTGTGGCCATCCCCCTCTTCCTCTTTCAGTGACTTCCCAGCATGGCTGACTTCCTATCCATTCTTTGTAGCCATCCCCTTTTTTCTATCGCAGTGCGTCAGGTACCAAACATACGAGTACCAGGACAATATTCTCATGTCAAAATGTGTTAAGTACCAAATTTGACGAGTTTTGAAGCAATCAAGTACCGAAGTACCACTCTATGTTTTGCCAAGTGTCATGGCATTGATCAGCTCTTTTGGATCCAGAAATAATGAGCACACCAATAAATAAAGGGGCTTTAGGCTTTGTTATTAGCATAAGCAAACAGTTATAAAAACATAACATAAAAAGCATACGTACCAAGCAAGATGATGCCCCAATCTCTTACATGCTGTCAGGAACTCTTTAATAACCACAACAGTGATAACCCAAGGTGGCCAGTTTCCAGAGTACCTGGTGTTAGGTTTTATGCAGAAGCTCCCAACAAACAACAACAACCTAAGATTTTTAATTAAAACCCAGTATCATGATTTCATGGCCATGCTATGGTCAGGAAACTTGCAAGACTCGATCTTGACTGGATGGCATATGACTTGCAAGTCAGAGACTTTCACAGATTTGCAGCTAGCAATAGCAATAGCACTTAGACATATATACCACTTCATAGTGCTTTACAGCCCTCTCTAAGCAGTTTACAGAGTCAGCCTATTGCCCCCAATAATCCAGGCCCTCATTTTACCAACCTCGGAAAGATGGAAGGCTGAGTCAACCTTGAGCCCGTAAGACTCGAACTGCAAACTGCTGGCAGCCGGCAGTCAGGAGAAGTAGCCTGCAGTACTGCATTTTAACCACTGCACCATCATAGCTATGTGAAGATTCTCCCCCACCCTTCTCCTTTATTCATAGATTTTGTTTAGTTAAAATTTAAATAGTTGTATATTTTGAAAAAAAATACATTTTAAGCAAATTATCAATAGCAGCTGCATTGTGCAAAACCAGAGAATGTGCATTGGATAGAGCTTTGATCTGTTGCACTTGGTTTTAATGGTTGGGCAGCTGTAGGACCTTCAACTTTCATTTGTTGAAGTAACTCTTACAGTTCCTCTGGAGGACATTGAACCCTGAGGTATTATAAAAATACCTCAGGTATTATAAAAACACCACATGCAAAACCAGAAATAAAAGGAATGAAATAAGAGCTGGGATCTACTTGGCAGAAGTGAGTTAGGGTTTGGTAAACCTCCAGGAGCATCTGGTCACTTAGGATGATCTACTTGATAATTCTTTTAGAGAATTTGGCTGCAGTTCTTATAATTAGTTTTCCTATTCTTAACGCACTTTATCAAGTAATTTACCTTTATAAGCTAAACACCGACAGCCTGGTGAGTTCAGCCAAGTGCACACTTCCTTCAATAAGCACACATTATTATCTCTTTAGATTTCTGCCTTAAGTGTGGAATACAGAAATATTCTGCAAAGAATGTAGAGCCAAGGGGAATGGGAAGTTACTTAATGTTGATTGTATTTTATTATTATTATTTAAATGTGTGTGGTCTCTTCTTGTGCTTCCAAGTCTCTCTTGACTCCTAGTGAACTGTCTAGACCAGTGATGGCGAACCTTTTTTTCCTCGGGTGCCGAAATAGTGCGCACGCACGCTATTGTATGCACGTGCGTGCCCACACCCATAATTCAAAGCCCCTCACTCGCCCCACCCCCCTGCGCATGCGTGTGCGACCTCCCCACTCCCCCATTTCCCGACTTCCAGTGGGCCCGGTAGGCCCGTTTTTCGCCTTCCCCAGGATCCAGAGGCTTTCTTGGAGCTTGGGGACAGCAAAAATGCTCCACCCCCGCCACCCTGGAGGCCCTCCGGAGGCCGAAATCGCTCTCCCAGAGCCTCTGCGCGAGCCAAAAATCAGCTGGCAGGCACGCACATGCGCACTGGAGCTGAGCTAGGGCAACGGCTCGCGTGCCGGCAGATATGGCTCCGCGTGCCACCTGTGGCACCCGTGCCATAGGTTCGCCATCACTGGTCTAGACTCTAGACAAGTCCCTACAGTTTTCTTGGCAAATTCTTGGAAATGGTTTGCCACTGGTTTCTTCCTGGGACTTAGAGAGATTGGTCCAAAGTCACCCCACTGGCTTTGTGCCTGAGGCAGGATGAAAATTCACCGTCCCCGAGTTTATAATCTGCTGCCTTAAATTACTACCCCAAACTGGCTTTTGCGTGTGGTCATAGCAGATGGGGAAATATCTTCTTCCACCCTCCATCCTCACTTCCTAATTAATTAATGGAACCTATTGCACAGTTTGCAGGCCCACACAAGATCTTTTTATTCTTTACAGCCAAGTGGAATATTGGAAATAAATTCTATAAAGTGGGGGGGGATGGGATTCCTGTGTCTGTCATAACTTTTCAAAAAGCTAAATAGAAGTGGATCAAAGATTCTTACGGGAAGCAAAACATGACAGAAAAAAATGGCTTTCACAGTGTAGGCTGGATCTAACCATGGCACCCTATATTTTATTTTTAAGGGGTTGCTTGGAATTTCTTTCCTAAATAAATAAAAATATCCTATTGATAGGGATTTTGGGCTGGAGAATGACCAAAGCGCATTATACAAGTTTTATCCTGAGTTAGTTTGTTTCATTAGCTTATGTAAGACTCTCATCCTCAGAGAATCCACATTTGTGTAGGACTTGAGAAAAGGCCAATTTTTTAAAAAAAAAAACTCTGTTGCCAAATATTTTCTCATCACACCTATTGCCATTTAGCCCCACATTTCCTTTCTTCATATCTCAGGAAATCCAAAAACTCTTCAGATAGATGCCATGAAAAACGTGTGGGTGGGATAAATTGGAGGAAACCTGTTTTTTATTTGCAAACAAGGAACATGTGGAGCAAAGCTTGTTTAATATTTTTCCTTGATTTTTAGCCAGTTCTGGGTTTGCAATATAAACTTTGAGTAATTAGCCCATGTGTGTTTATAAGGGATTAATTCCTTTTCAGTCTGGAACTGTTTGTGTCCTTATGGCACATTAGTTGGAGCCTGCAGCTAGCACATTGAAAAAAACAGAGATTTATGTGCAAGTGTCTGATTCTATAAACAGCAAGGTTTTATCTTATATACCATGGTACTTACCTGAACACCGCTACTTTCCCCCCCCCCCCCGGTTGCGCCAAGGATTGCGCTGTTAACTACTGTGTATTTCCTGATGAATTAGGGGACTGGAGGCTAAAACATATGAAGAACGGCTGCAGGAACTGGGTATGTCTAGTCTTATGAAAAGAAGAACTAGGGGAGACATGATAGCAGTGTTCCGATATCTCAGGGGCTGCCACAAAGAAGAGGAAGTCAAGCTATTCTCCAAAGCAACTGAGGATAGGATAAGAAGCAATGGGTGGAAACTAATCAAGGAGAGAAACAACTTAGAACTAAGGAGAAATTTCCTGAAAGTTAGAACAATTAATCAGTGGAACAGCTTGCCTCCAGAAGCTGTAAATGTACCAACACTGGAGGTTTTTAAGAAGAGATTAGGTAGCCATTTGTCTGAAGTGGTGTAGGGTTTCCTGCCTAAGCAGGGGGTTGGACTAGAAGACCTCCAAGGTCCCTTCCAACTCTGTTATTCTAATAAAAAAATATGATCTCTGATATGATCAAATATGATCATTGAGTATTTATCCTGAGGTTGAGTAAGTTAGGATACATTCCCGCCCCCTCCATTTCAAACACTGATACCTTAAAATGTCAAAAGTGCACCCGCAAAATACAATGATTTGCCAAAATGAAGAAATAAGCAACATGATGGGCTACCAGCTCCACCCGGATCTGGCATCCTGAACTACGTAAAAAAAAGAGCATAGTTATTTATGTAGTCTCATGTACCCTGTTTCCCCCACAATAAGACATTCCCTGATAATAAGCCCAATCGGGCTGTTGAGTGTATGGCAATAAGGCCAAGCGCTTATTTCAGGGTTCAAAAAAATATAAGACAGGGTCTTATTTTCGGGGAAACACGGTAATATGGCCTAGAATGTTTCTGGGGTTCTTTCTTATTAGTGTGCCTATAGAGAAATGTAAATCCTTACGGTACAGTATAGATATTCTATTGAAAAGAATAGACATTTCTGGAAAATTCTGCTCTCTGGTAATTTTAAGTAAGATGAGGATATGAAGCCATCTTTTTTCATTTTGCCTCCCTCCCTCTCTCCTTTCTTCTCTCTCTCTCTCATATACGCACCCTTTTGCAACACAAGCACTGTTGATGCATTTATCCCTAATTTGAAATATGTAGTCAGAGCACAGGTGAGAGCAGCTGCAACACCTGTGACAATGCAACATTCAAATAGTATTCTTCACCAGGATTTGTGGTGAATTTTTCATTAATCAAGAAAACAAAAGAGCGGAATTAGAAAGGTGAATTCGGATACATGCTCCCACACTTTCTCTCTGTAGACTAACCTATGTTTATAGAAGTATTTACGCTTTCAGTTAGCAAATCTTCAGGCATGGAGCTCTTTACTTTCCCTCAGCAATCCTCCTCCTCTTATTGCTGCACTCTTTTCCCCCTGCAGTTGTTTTAAGAGTGAAGATTACTTTATGGTGTGATTAAAGGATAATGATTCAGTGACAAGTTTTGTAACATGATAAAATGACGGTGTGTGCACAGAGATTTGCGCTGTCAGCTCTGGGATTCCAAGTCATTTCAGTTGTGATAGAAATATGAAATGCCTTGATAGCTAACAGGCACTTGCTACAAGTCAGACCTCATCAGCTAGTTCAGGGGTGGCCAAACTATGGTTCTTTGAGGACCTCTGGACTTCAACTCCCAGAATTCCTGAGCCATGCATGCATGGCTAGCTCAGGAATTCTGGGAGTTGAAGTCCACAGGTCCTCAATGAACCATAGTTTGGCCACCCCTGAGCTAGATCCTGGAGCCTTCTTCAACCAGGTGGCCTCCAGATATTTTGGGTCATCATGGTTGAGAATCCTGCGATTTGCAGTCCCAGCAATCCAGACAGAATTTGATATGGTTTAATTTAAATTTTATTACATTAAATGTAATGTAATTCATTGCTGAAGATTCTATAATGTTCTCCTTCCGCTACATTAAAATTCAACTGTTAGAAGAGTTTTGGGAGAAACACACCAAAGACTTTTGGGAGTCATTTGTCCTTTTCAACGAGTCACCAAATCATTATTTGTTAATTCTGAATTTACTTTTAATGTGCTCTTTATTTCTTGTTTGTCTTTTTGGACTACACTGTAATGTTTAAGTGTTCAAACATAATTTCCATAGCAGTATCAGAAACCTTAGTGTAATTGGTAACATGGTTCTTATATTTTACAAAGGTTACACAAAAACTCCTGGATCCTGAAAGTTGCTCTTAATCTGCATCCTTTGCACTACTACAACTTTGCTATCTTTCTGAATAAGAATTGCATGCTCTTTACTCTTAAGTGGCAAAATAAGACCCAGGGATCCATAAATGTTAATTCCACTGTCTGAATGCTTGGTTAAATCAAAAATTAAGAATAAGTGGGTATGTCTTAAATGGAATCATTTTCTTCCTGGAGGGGGAAAAATGTTTGTCATTGCATTCATGCATTTGTATGTTTTAATTAAGGAAGATTGCAGCTTTATGGAAAATAGTGGGGGTGTGCAGGATTTTTCTATGTGCAAAATTAATATGCTTAAAGAAAAGTTTCTTATTTGTTTGTTTCTAGAACTACCTGCTGGTTGGGAAAAGATTGAAGATCCTGTATATGGTGTCTACTATGTAGAGTAAGTCTTTTGTACAGATTACTTTGTAGGAACACATGCCACAGAATAGTGTTCAACTGCTATGGAAATTCACCTTAAATTCACATTTGCCATTCAAACAAATTAGCAGTCCTAATTGTGTTTCTCTTTGTTTATTCTAGGGCTGTATTTTGTTAACAGCATACACTTGTATCCCATAGGAAGGATTCCAAGAATGAGGCAGAAAGATTTGTGATGTATTGCTTTTGAGCTCCCCCTAGTGATCTGTTGTTGAAAAATCAGTATTTCAACCTGCAAAATTAAAAACACGAGAGTTCCTAAATACAAAGTTGAAATAAAACATTCTGACTAAGCTGTACTCTAGAAATAAAATATGGCAAAGCTAAGGAATATTGCCTGGAGCTTCATATTTAGCTTCTTTTAAAAAAGATGCTTTGCAGAAAATGCATTCTAGCCAAACAAATCCCTGTTGTATCAATCATTACTTTTAATCATGGAGAATTAAAAAAAACTAATTTTAAATGTATAAAATCAATATTAGTCATATGGAATTTTGCATGTGTTTAGCTGTTCAGAATTGAAGAGCAAATCAAAGCTTCCATATTGTTATCATCATTTTTAAATGAGCTTAATCCGGGTGGCAATAACCTCATTGTTTTTGATAATCTGTATTCAGCATTAGCCATATTGCTAACTTGATAAAAATGCACATTTAAATATAAGCATGTTCCTATTTATAATGGTGACTTATAGCAATTTTGAATAAAAGTAAAAGGAGAATTTTCAAAGTCCCCCACCTCATGACAATAACATTTAATAATTTGTTGCATTTGTTTTAGATTATACCTGTATTATTATCTCTGTACTATGGACAAAATTGGATAATTATTAAAATATGAAATTTATTTTATAGAAAATACCAGGTGAAAGCAATTGACTAATTAATATTTATTAAGGGGGAAGGAGATCCCACCACTATTTTCTGGACCACAATTTGGACAAGGAACTGAGCACATCCAAATGGCTGTTTCTTTTACATTTATATATTATGTCAGAGATTAACTAAAATGCTCTCCAAATATATGGGAAACCACAGCTTGTAGAATCCATTGGTCACGTGGCTAGGAATTCAAGAAATCTGGAGAGACTGTGGTGAGAACCATGCTAAGATCAAACAAGTTGAGATCACTGATGGACACCTGCCTATCAGAACCTTGGGGTTTTTTTTTTTCATTTCCTGGGCCTCCCAAAACCTGTTTCAAAAATTGGAAGAGTTTCTTGAATATATTTTAATGTGATCTGAGAAGCCTCTTTGGGAATAGGAGATGAATAAAATTGTCAAGGTTCTACTAGTTAAGTAGTAACCTTATGAAGAAATTTTCCATTGGAAATTATTTGCATCTTTTGAAGGTGTAATCCTTCAATATTTATGCTTTAAAAGTAGTTATACATATCTACACATAGTCCATGTAGGACAGAGTTTCATGTATGTTCATGTAAGCCAATTTCGTTACACTTACTTAGAAACAAAGATGCCTTTGTTTTATACAGTTGTTGAATTTAATGCATGGTCTGCTGTAGAGCTAGAACAAACTTTATAGAGCAAATTTGGCATTTTAAAATGCAACAAAAATCATTCATTTTTTTCCTGATAAATATAGATCTAAAGAAAAATTAGACTGGACTGGACTGGACTGGACTGGACTGGAATAGAATAGAATAGAATAGAATAGAATAGAATAGAATAGAATAGAATAGAATAGAATAGACTTTATTGTCACTTTGAATGTACACTAATCGGCATACATTAAAATGAAATTTCGTTGCAAATAATCTGCCTCAATCTTTATATAATATAACGCCAATACATTTGATAAATAAACAAATAAACTTTGTGGTTTTGTTTTTAGGGACAATCTATTTCACATTACAGATGTAAGGATCATATTTGTCCAAGCAACTGGGAAATTATATTTAATTTTAATTAGACTGTAGTTGCACTTGTTGCTCTGTTGATTTTTTAATTATGTCATGTATTAATAGTGGTTAATGCTATGATTAATATTGTGTTAAGTGCCCCAAGTACTATATTTGCATTTGAAGAGAAGGATGTATTTTTTTAATTAAAAAAAAAAGAGATTCATAGAGTAAGTTGAGGGGTGTAGGATTTAAATTGGGATGAGGTTACTGATGCAGGTTACAAGTGAGACAGATTATACCTGCCGTATCAATTTCTGGGCCTGAAACCTCTCTACTAAGATATTTGTAGTAGTTTTATTTTATAATACAGGTAGTCCATGATTTACAACAGTTCTTTTAATGACCATTCACTAAAGTTAAGACCATCCAAGTTACAGCGGCATTGAAAAAGGTGATTTTTTCACAGTGACAACCTTTGCAGAATCCCTATAGTCATGTGATCAAAATTTGTATGCTTGGCAACTGGCATGTATTTATGACAGTTGCAATATCCTGGGGTCATGTGATCACCATTTGTGCCGTTCGGGCAAGCAAAGTCAATGGGGAAGCCAGATTCACTTAACAACCCTGTTACTAACTTAACAATTGAAGTGATTCACTATGGCAAGAAAGTTCATAATTAAAGGGGCAAAAGTCACTTTAGCAGCAGAAATTTTGGGCTCAGTTATGGTTGTAAGTTTAGGACTACCTGTTATAAGGAATGTGTTTCCATTTTTTAACGTAGTCTTTTAACCTGAATTTATGATGAAATATCTGAGAAGTTCCAATTACTAATTTTAAGAGATTTTTATCAGGACTATTAATTTATAGTACTGTGTCCATAGTTTTTTTTTTTAACAGCCTTCCAGGCCGATTTCTAGTTTTTGTTTCCTTACCAGATGAAGCACAAATTAGGTATTTTAAGACCATCCAGTATTTTGATCAGATATTTTAGAGAAGCTAATTTTACCAAGCCAAACCTATCTAGGTTTGTACTTTTTTAGAATATTTGAAAGTTGCTATGTCAGATAAGTTGTTGCAATTCATAGATCAGCATTTGGCACAAAGTAAAGGTACTAAAGGTACTAAGTGAGGTACTAATACCATTCTATAAAGCCTTAGTAAGACCACACCTAGAATACTGCATCCAGTTTTGGTCACCACACTATAAAATAAATGTTGAGACTCTAGAAAAAGTGCAGAGAAGAGCAACCAGGATGATTAGGGCACTGGAGGCTAAAACATATCGGTTACAGGAACTGGGCATGACTAGTCTAGTGAAGAGAAGGACCAGGGGAGACAGGATAGCAGTGTTCCAATATTTGAGGGGCTGTCACAGAGAGGAGGGGGTCAAGCTATTTTCCAAAGCACCTGAAGGCCAGACAAGGAATAGTGGATGGAAACTGACCAAGGAGAGATTCAACCTAAAAATAAGAAGACATTTTCTGACAGAGAGAACAATCAACCAATGGAACAGCTTGCCTTCGGAAGTTGTGGGAGCCTCATCACTGGAGGCTTTCAAGAAGAGATTGGACTGCCATTTGTCAGAAATGGTGTAGGGTCTCCTGCTTCGGCGGGGGGTTGGACTAGATGACCTACTAGGTATCTTCCAACTCTGTTAATCTGTTAAAGGAGCATTGTTCCTGCATTTTATATCTAATGATGGCCTTTAAAAAATTTTTTCTTAAGTCTCCCTATCATTTTTGCACTTTGCACCAAGAGTTTCCTTATTAATGGCTGCGTTTTCTTTTCTTTTTTTAGCCACATCAACAGGAAAACACAATATGAGAATCCAGTTCTGGAAGCCAAAAGGAAAAAACAGCTTGAACAGCAGCCTCCCCCAGCGCAGCCTCCAGCACAACCATCTGAAGGTTGGCACCTCCTGAATAGAATGGCCAGGGTTGAAAAATTAGCCAGATGCCAGGCATACACACTTCTCTAAAGTTTCATATTTTTGATAAATGTCTGGACAGGCCTGGCTTCCTTCCTGCATGAAGACACAAGGAACGTGAGGTTATTTAACTGGAATGTTTAAGACAAATAATCATCTCATCCAAACTGTTATGCGGCCATTATGAACAGTCTCTTTGGGACTCTGTGTGGAGTCTCTATGGAGAATCCTATGCCGTTGTGATCTAACCATTGAAACTTGAATTTGAAATATGCATGCTTGAGACATGTCTAAAGCACTCTTCGTGGAAGAAATGGAGCCTGATGGGTATTCTATGCCATGTTCAGTTCTTGTAATCACACACACACACATACACATGCACGCTTATGAAAGACAAAAAGATAAGGTGGCAAAAACTTTTGAGCGCAGCTTGAAGCTAATACAATTACATTCTCTATGCACAAATTGTCATAAAACTATATTAAAATTGCTCCAAAGCAAACAGGTATCATCCCAAACTAGAATGATTCATTATAACAACAAGGTAGCATTATTTGTTTGTGTGACTATGTATTTTAATATTCTTATGATCATTGATATAATGAGGTTGCTTGTCCTATATTTCTGTATCTCACAAGAGAGAGAACCTGAGATTTTGCTTTCAAATTGTGAGAAGCAATAGCAGAGGCAGCATCTAAGCTAGACTGATGGAGAAAAAAAGAGAAAACCTGTGGATATCCAAACTACTATTTTAGTATCTTTCTTAAGAAATCTTGTGAGATACAGAAATATAGGACTTTTATTTATTTTCTGATACAGGAAAGAGGCACCAGAAAACAATTACTCCAAATAATTTCTGGGCGACAAATTTGTTTAATGGATAAATCGTATCTGTTATATCTCAGTACTTTCTTCCATTAATCATTTTTCTCCGTTGATTTTCTGATACGCAAAATAAATGAATGTAAGTGTGGCAGTCTAAATAACATACCGTATTTTACGGAGTATAAGATGTTCCGGACTATAAGACGCACCTACCTTTTTTGGGGAGGAAAACAAGATATATGCTAGTGCATGGATATGGGAAATAATATGAAATTTTACCAGTTTGGAACTGTTTTAAGTTTTTTTCTTTGCATAGATTGGTATTGTAATCAGAATCAGTAAGTTATTCAGCACACTATCAGCAAACAATCTGTTAGATGTAAAGCTTTTTCCCCCTCTCTCTATTTTCCTTCAGGTAACATTTTAATTAAGTTAATGAAATGCTTTTTAAATTCCAGTTAATTGTTGATTCTAGACAGAAATTTTACAACAAAAGGACACAAAGAAGAAAATAAGACTCATAAAACACTCACAATAACTCTGCCTCCCAGCACAGCAAACAGTCTGCTTTAGTTTCGTTTTCAGCATAACTTGATTAGCACAAAAAAAAATCTGCCTCCCAGCAATTTCCTGCTTGCAAGAGGCCCGCGCGGCAATAGGCAGTAGCCTGAAAGAGTTGATGGTCGGGAGGCCGATCCAACATCTGCTTGTGCTAATCAGGCTGTGCTGAAGCTGAAACGTCAGTTTGCTGCTTGCTGCAAGGAGGTAAATTGCTGGGAGGCAGAGGCCAAAAGGTGGGGGCCGGCGGGTGGGCAGGTCTACATTCAGTGTATAAGATGCACCCAAATTTTCACCCTCTTTTAGGGGGGGGGGAGTGTGTCTTATACTCCAAAAAATACGGTATATATTCTAAGATCATGTCTACACCTGTAGTGATAGGTAATGATGCAGCTCATAGTGGCCAATATGTTCCATCCATTGGTTTGGTCTCCCCCTCAGGTTTCCAGCTTTTGCTTAGTTAATGGCAGGGGTCTCCAACCTTGGCAACTTTAAGCCTGGCGGATTTTAACTCCCAGAATTCCCCAGCCAGCTTTGCTGGCTGGGGAATTCTGGAAGTTGAAGTCCGCCAGACTTAAAGTTGCCAAGGTTGGAGACCCCTGGTTAATGGTGTTGTCTATGCTTGGTTAGATGATGGATTACTGTTTGCTACTTTTGTTCCTGAGAAGTCTTTGAGGGACGCCCATAAAATCTGTTGTGACAAATCTTCTGAGGGAAGTCAGAGTAAGAGGACTGTGTAGAGACACAAGGGGCTTGCATTAACAATATACAAAACCAAAGTGGTTCATTGTGGGGTTGGATCCTATATATCAGGGGTCCCCCCCACCGCCGGTCCGTGGACTGGCACCAGTCTGCAGAATGCAAGAAATCAGGCCGCACAAACAACTCCATCCACAGGATGCATGCAGCACATGAAACCACACCCCCTCCGGTCCGTGGAAAAAACTTTCTCCACGGAACTGGTCCCTGATGCCCAAAAGCTTGGGGGCCACTGCTATATATAATAATCCAACAGCACTTCCTGTTTCAGATGATACACTTCAAAAACAAATGCTCTTTGAATATTCTAGTCTGCATGTAAATGCCCTTTGGATTGTAGAATGTATTTTAATGGTTAAAACAGTTAAAAACTCTGTTTTCTTTTCTTCTCTTTTTTTCAGAATGGACTGAAGACAATCCCCCCCTTGCTCCTCCTTCTGTTCCAAACCATGTTCCCACTAACCCGGATGCAGTTAGAGATGTTCCAGTACAAGGTAAATTGCTTTAAGTATAATGAAAGTCTTTTTTTTAAGTGTCAGAGTAGAGCATTATTTATCCAAAAAAGATCTTAGGACCTTCAAGAACATTCATCCCAACTTTACACCTCCCTCCAAAATTGTTTGCTGTCCTCACTGGCTTTCATCGGTTTAGATGCTTCTGGGGTTATTACAACCAGATCACCATCTCCAAATAAGAATATACAGGTAGTCCTCGACTTAACAACAGTTCATTTATTGACCATTAGTAGCTGGATACCCGTGCTTTGCTATGAAACCATGTGATCCAGCTTGATAAAATGACAGTTAAAGCTTGAAAATTAATGAGTAGTTGGGCTTGATACATTGACACGTAAAGTTTGAAAATTTATGTAGAATGTGTAACTCCTTAGCATCAGAGTGGAGCATCAGAGCATAAAAGGCAACTGGCAGTTGGAACAGAGTTCTTTTCAGGTGGGGAGGGGGAGTAGAATGTCTAAACTCCCAGCCTGCAGGCTGGATGAGTCATGCGCTGGCCACGCCCACACCTGGTTTAGCGAAGGCGTAGCATCAGAGCGTGTTAATAATAATATAAGAAATACTAATGATCTGGTGGTCATTTCAAAAAATCCTGTCTTAGCGAGCACCTAGAAGCCAAGAGGAACACACGCACCAAGTTTCAAGTTTGTAGGCTTTAAAGGTCTGGAGATTTCGTGATGAGTGAGTAGTATTTGTCTTATAGATACATAGATTCAAAGTTACAACAGCACTGAAGAAAGTGACTTATGATTGTTTTTCACATTTACAAACGTTGCAGCATCCCCACGGTCATATGATCAAAATTTGGATGCTTGGCAATGGGTTCATATTTATGATGATTGCAGTGCCCAGGGGTCATGTGAACAAAGTCCTGACAAGCAAAGTCAATGGGGAAGCCAGATTCACTTAACAACTGTGTGACTAACTTAACAACCGCAGCAATTCACTTAACAACTGTGGCAAGAAAGGTCGTAAAATAGGGGAAACCTCACTTAACAATTGTCTCGCTTAGCAACAGAAATTTTGGGCTCAATTGTGGTTGTAAGTCGAGGATTACCTGTAATGCTTATTAATTCAGAATTATTAATTCCTTCTATTTATCCTAGGAAGTAACTTTCTGATAAGTTAAAGCGTAGAATAACAGGAATAGAAAATACCATATGTTCAGTGATGAAATCCTACCGGTACACTCCGGTTTGGGCATATTGGTAGCGGCGGCAGCGCAAGGCTCCACCCACTCGCTTGGACGTCGCCATTTTCTTGTTTTTAACCCTCTGCACATGCGCAGGTGTGAAAAAGTTTGCACGATGGTGGTGCGCGCGCAAAGCACGCGCTTCAGAACCAATAGGGAAGATAAGTAGATTTCACCACTGCATATGTTGTATTACATAATTGTATAAGATTACACACTATCATCACATCTAATCTCCCCCTTCCAATGTGTTTAAACCAAAGTGTCTAAATTCTTACCAGATTTCAGGCAGACATTCAGAACGATGTAATAATAGGGTTTTTTTTAAGTGTAAACTCTGATGTTGCCCTCTATTCTGAGAAGAATATTATTTTCCATAACATTACATTCTAATCATCCTTTGAGGTGTTCAGAGTCTCAAGGAAATGCTCAGATTCAAGTTTTGAAAGTCATTAAAGCAGGAAGCTTTGTACTCCCTCTTTTCTACTGAAATATTCTGTACTTGTGAAAAGCTGCACTTAAGAGTCTACCCTTTTCAACATGTTTGGGGGTGCCAAACTGCAACGGGAAAGGAGGAATTAGAGAATATTGGGCATCTGCAGCTTGATACGAACCAGATGTATTAGCAGTATGGAAGCTCACTGTGTAATATTGTATGTACAGTATGTTATTAATAACATGCAACAAGAAGTGGTGACGACTAAAGGGTGGGAATTCAGATGCCGGGTGGCAAGAGACTATCTCTGGGGAGTAGCTATGGGCATTACCACACCCCCTACTTAAAGTCTTCCTAGACGCAATCAGAGGCTAAATACATCAATCTGGTTTAATTTATCAGATTTATCTTTTGAAGAAAGATTACTCTTATTACTCTGTTTTGGATTATTTAACATTGACATAAGAAGAAAGTATTGAAGATGTTCTAGCTTAGAATATTTGGGAATAAACAATTTAAGATTTTTTTTTCTGTCCCTGTTGAATTAATATGCACATACATACAAATCAAGACCTGCTACACTTTATTATTGGTTTCATTTCAATCACGCTTGTGATTGAATAATTTAAAACAGGCCATAGAACTTCTCCTGAGTTCCTTTGGAACTATGAAAATATATACATTTGGAGAGATTTTCTGCTGCAGTAGTCAATCAAAAAGAAGGTAGTCCATTCATGCGGAAAATTCTGCCTTTGAATTGTTGTTCCACTAAAACTTATTTAGTGCACGATATATAATTGCCTGTTAATTAGAAAAGCCAGAATATATAATTTCAAAAGCTTTGCAGCTATTTTGAAGGGCTTTACTCCAACAGAAACCTGGAGAAAACTTACTGCTCTCAAATGCATCCACCGTTTTGTCAGAGGCTGAATCATAGTCTCAGCGTGTGTGAGCCATTCATAGGACTAGTTAAACACGTACCTGCCCTTTCGATTTCAGCTGATAAAAACTGGGGCTTTAATTCCCAATGGTGGTGCATCAGAAATACAACAAGGAATTAATGCACACAAAAATGATGCAAAGCTGGCGTGCAATACACCCCTTTTATTTAAAAAATCAATTTTTATTTTATTTTAATTGATATTATGTGGATTAGCAAATGGTCATATGTATATACATACATAACTTTCAGGGTCAACAGCACCCAATAGAGCATAACCAAGGAGTAAGAAATAATAAGAAATTAAAGGTATACGATAAAAAGAAAAATAAACAGAAATATAACTAAATCTACCTAATAGCAATTCCATTCATACCATTGCAGCCTTGCAAACAAACTTTTTTTTTGCCCCATTTATACATCACTTCGTAGATGCTTTCTGTTCTTTAACTCCTCACTTCTTGCTTTCTGAAGATCTCATCAACTCCATCCAACTATAACATTCTCAATCTTACTCTCGCTCTCCTTTTATTTATTCCTCCTTCATAAGTTTTCAGTTTCAATCCCTTTCAATTCCTCTCCATGGGACAAAACAGCCTAAACTTGCCTCTTTTGTGCTAACTTTTGCCTCTTTTGTCCAGTCCACACTGATATAGCTCCTATTTATTCATATCCCTTGGCTTTATTGTACTGGACTAGCTCTTTAGAGTCACTTACGTGAGATGGATACCCATACAAATAAATCAAACCAAGTCAAGTCAAATCAATCAATCGTTTTAATTTTTATTGCACTCAACTTACTTTTCTATTTCTCCACACAGGTCTAACTATTACTTCCATAAAATATATTTATTTATTTATTAGTTGCATTTTTTTTTTCTCAGAAAAGTTTTATTAGTACAAACTTACATAAGTGGTAACAAAATATTAAATCCAAAGTACAAACATTTTTGTTTCCCCCCCCCCAGACCCACCCCCTTCCCTCCCCACCTCCCCCCCCCCGGACTTCCCAGAGATAATACAGGGCATAATAATAAGTTTAAATTGTTAATAAAAAGAAAAAGGAAAAAGGAAAAAAAGAACACTATTTTTAAAAAAGCTTCAACTCCAAACTATACAGTACTAATATATCGCATTTGTATACAATAGTAAAGATACAAAAAAGAGAGAGAAAAAAAAGAAAGAGAATAAAAAAAAAAGAAAGAAAGAAAGAGAAAACTCTTTAACACTACAAACAAACAAACCTCCTACCTCCTCCCTTCAGTCCTCTATCTTATACAAGGTAAATGTTACATAAGTAATAACTAAATATAAAATACACAAATCTTAAACTAATATTATTGACATTAGAAATAACCTCTAAGATAAAACTTAACTAAATGTTACATAAGTAATCATCAAATATTAAATTTCATCATTAACTTCAATAAACAAAAAAAGAAAATAAAAGAAGAATAAACAATAAACAAATCTTCAACAAACTATATATATCTAATATTATCAACATTAAAAATAACCTCAAAATTATATATAACTTAACTAAATATTGCATAAGTAATCATTAGATAGGGAAAAGATAAAATACAATCATATTAGTCTCTATCCATCCAATATATTTCAACATCACATCGTTTTGTATCTTGATAGTTCATCTTTTAATAGTTCAATAAATTCAAATTTGTCAAGTCGTCTCCCGTCTGCTCCCAAACCTCCATCTCCTTTTCCCCAGCTATCTGATTCAGGCACTCCTTTTGGATTTTTGAGTCTATTTCTTTTTGATCCATCGAAGGTGGCTTCCCCTCCTCCTCCTCTTTTATTTTCATACACCCTTCTTCTGGAATCTTGGATATATCAGCCTTTAGAACATTGACATAAAATTCAGTAGCTTTTTTTATCGTGTTGAGCCGGTATCTTTTTCCAGAAAATTTCACTGCTACTCCAACTGGTGCTTCCCATTTATATTGTAAATTTAATCTCTTAAATTCATCAATCAAAAAAGTATAGCTTTTCCTGGCTTTAAGCATTTTAGAGGGGATTTCTTTCCAAATCTTTAGTTCCTGACCATTCACCATAAGATTATTGTTAAACGTTGCTTGTATAATTCTGTTCCGTAAAGCTCTTGTGGTAAAATATATGACAATATCCCTTGGTAGATGCTTTTGTTTGGCGTACCACGAGTTGATTCTGTATGTTTTGTCGATTTGTGTAGCCAATTCCGCTTTAGAAATCCCAGACACCTGATCCAATATGTCAACCATCCTGCCTTTTAAATTTTCATATAATCCTTCTTTCAAACCTCTAATCCTTATAGCAACTTCCATAGATCTGAACTGAGTCATTAAGACCTCTTTTTCAAAATTTGCAATGTCGTTTTGGATTTTATCTATGTAATTCACCGAAGTTGCCAAAGCTTGTTTATTTGTTTCAATACGTTCTGCCAAAACTTCAATATTTGTTGCTAAGCCTTTGCAAACCTCTAACACATCAAATCTTAGTTGTTGATTCATATTCTTCAAAGCAGCCTGCATCTTATGGTCTATCTCACTTATTTTCTGGTTAAATTCCAAAGTAAGTTCATGTTTCATAATCTTTAAATTATTTAATAAATTTTCAGGTGTCAAAAGCTGTGGAGGTGTTAGCTCAGTGTTAAGTTGCATTTTAGAAATATATCCAGATGAATAGTCATTTCTTTTAGTCAAAACAGTCTTTCCAAACTTTGAAGCCATTGGTGTTTCAAAAGAGTACAAAAAAGAAAGAAAGCCAGTTGCCTGATTAAAGTTCTTTCCAGTTTAAAAATCAGATAGTCTTTTATTATTGAAAATATTTCTATTATAACTTTAATCCAGAGTTAGGAGACAGAGAAAGAAAAAACCATTTTTCCAAGTTAAAAGTTTCCATAAGAGAGAGAGAAAGAAAAAAAAAAAAGCCTCTGGGGAAACGAAAGTCACTTTCACTTCTCAATCGCCATATTGTTACTCTGTTTCCTTTGTTCCCTTGCCGAAATGAAAGCTTACCCAGGAGTTGAAAAAAAAAGGAAAAAAAGAGGTTTCAGTACTTGCCCATCTCACGCCTGTTTCTCTCTGTCTGCTTCTATAGTTTAAATGTAGTTATAAATCCCATTTTTGAAGCAGCGGCTGGTCACTCCATCTAGCTCTGCAGAGGCAGAGGTTTCCGGATCTTCGGAGCTGGAGACAGGCTGCATGGGGAGCTCTCCCTTCGCGCCCTGCCAGATGGCTCCTAAGGCGCTGGGGGGGCTCTACCCCTCCTGTCAGGCTCTCATCTCTCCCCTTTGCCCGGGGAAGAGATTTTAAAGCCGCCAGACAGCTGTTCTGGCGGCTTTTGACAAAGATCGGAAAGGCATCCAACGAGGGATGTCTGCGATGAAGCGCTCCAAAACCGGAAGTCTCCTATTTATTAGTTGCATTTGTATGCCGCCCACTCCACAGAGACTCTGGGCGGCTCACAACAATAAAAATTTATATGCAACAACAAATATATATTAAAAAAAACATTAAAAACAGTAGATATTAAAACATTAAAAAAACATTAAAAAACACAATTTAAAAACCCATACAATAAATCATTCATGGGGCCAAGAGTAATCGATGTTGTATTAAGATCATTGGCCCCAGGCCTGTCAACAAAGCCATGTTTTTACTGCTTTTCTAAAAGCTGGCAGGGTGGGAATAATGCGGATCTCGGGGGGTAGTGTATTCCAGAGAGCCGGTGCTGCCACAGAGAAGGCCCTCGTTCGTGGGCCCGCCAGCCGGCATTGTTTGGCTGACGGGACCACCAGCAGACCAAATCTGTGGGCTCTAATCGGGCTCTAATATTGAGTAGCAGTAAATTCTTATGCACAGCCATTTTTACTTTTTTCCACAGACATTCTTTGCACAGACCTTGTTCTGCTTGCTACCTTTCTACCAGCATTTGAAAATGTAAACACTTATTATCCATTTTCCCATGTTTCATTGACCCTTCTGACATGATACACAAACTCATCTACTTGCTCTAATTTTTCACCATTTATGTATTACATGACATCCGTGCTTCTCATTGTATCGTATACTGTAGTCTATCAAACATGTGCTGCAAATGTGCTTGATTTTCCAATAACTTGAGATTAATTGGACCTTAATTGGATTAAGGAGCTGAAGTAGTGCAGTGGTTAAATGCAGCCATTGCAGGCTGACTGCTAGTTCAACAGTTCAGCTGTTCAAATCTCACTAGGCTCAAGGTTGACTCAGCCTTCCATCCTTCCGAGGTCGGTAAAATGAGGACCCAGATTGTTGGGGGCAATATGCTGAACTCTGTAAACCGCTTAGAGAGGGCTGTAAAGCACTATGAAGCGGTATATAAGAAAAGTGCTATTGCTATAATTGCATAAAGAAATGCATGTCACATTGCCAATCAAGAGTTTCACGCTATAGATTTTCCCATTTGATACCCCTTGTGTTCTTCAATGTTTGAGTGTGTGAAGAACTTCTCAGAAGAGGAAAGCTCAATCAAGTTCTAACATTTAGTTCTTCTGAGGGTTAATTCATTGATAGAGGAGGATATTTGTAGCTCAGGGTTGAAGTAAGGAGCCTTCGGTGTTCTCTGAGCTTGGCTGTTTTCTTGCAGACATTTCATTACCAAACTAGCTAACTTTATCAGTGCTAGTGGGGTGTTAGTTTATTGCGCTGCTGGCAGAAGTTAGAGAAGAGAAGGATACTGTAGAGAAATTAGTGCATTTATTTTTTCCTGATTTATAAACTTCTGAAATTTTCACAGCAGGGAAACCATTTTTCACCCGGAACCCATCTGAACTGAAAGGGAAGTTCATTCACACCAAACTGAGAAAAAGCAGCAGAGGCTTTGGTTTCACTGTGGTCGGCGGAGACGAACCAGATGAATTTCTCCAGATAAAGAGTTTGGTGCTTGATGGGCCTGCAGCACTGGATGGCAAAATGGAAACAGGTAGCCTGTCAGGCATGAGAGGAAACTCCTGGTTTCTCTGCTCTAATGGGAGAATAGCCACGGGAAAATAGTGTAGTTACAGTACCTGCACTTCAGTTATGTTACTTTGCCTTAATTTTTGTCTCAAAGCAAAAGAAGGGAAATAACACAATTCTTGGGATAAAAACTAGCCATTCCATTCCACAGTTTTTGTTGGGCTGAGAATAAGATCTCATAGAGGCGATTTAGATCTTTTCTTGGAATTCAGACAGTTAGAAACAAAACCGAGATTAAAGTCTAATAGAAAATATTTATTTCAGTACAAATACAATAAATCCTGAATAATTACATCTTTGCTAAGAAACACGACCGTTCAGGTCAACAGCTAAGGCAGAAGAAAATTAATGGTGGTTTAGGAATGCACACATGCGCAAAGAACATCATATCACGTGTTCTGCCTGTATTGGAATGTACCATAATATTAGATGGGGTGCATCACCCTGCATAGACATACAACTGACAATATTCACTACGTGACAGTTTTGCTCCACAGTACATTTACAGTACATTTTGCCAGTTGTTCTGGGTGATGTGTGCCTTGTTTTAAAAATCATGATTGCCTTGCCTCCTATAGAATTTCATGTCAACCCAATGATAGTTAACCATTGGTGGAAACTAGATTAAATAAAGGGCAGCGACAGAGCCACTTTGGTGTAGTGGTTAAGGTAGTAGGTTAGAAACCAGGAGGCTGGGAATTCTAGTCCCACCATAGGCACAAAGCCAGCTTGGGCCAGTCACCTTTTCAGCCCTAAGAAGGAGGTAACAGCGAGCTACTTCTGAAATCTGGCCACGGAAACTGCAGAGAGTTCTTCAAGCAATCACCAGGAATCCAAGTTGATTCAAAAGCTTTTTTTTTCTTTTTTAAAAGAGGGACAGAGATAAAAAAAGAGCAGCAGTCCTACAGTTAATAACTTAGCCTCTGTACTTTCAGTTGTCTTTTAAACAAAATGAAAATCATGAAATATTCAGTCAAGAGTGCCTTTAACTAATACAATGCTAGAGAAAACTTACTAGTCTACCAGAATCTAAACTTCAATTATTCTATTCTGGCCAAAGGGTTGTTGTTGTTTCCTCCAAAAAGAAAAGAATGTCAAGCAGGTGATACTGTCTCTATATAATGTGTCTATATATAGCACTATAAACAGGTTATACTATCAAATCACGCAGGCATAAAGCCATTACAGTGTAGAAGCAAAATATTACAATCTTCAGAATTTCTTAATAGCAGAGAATTAAATCTAAAGGACTTGAGTGTACTTTGAAACATGTGCTATGTCAAGGCCGAAATGTTCTGCCATTTTTATGGATAGAATTCAGAACAAAGTCCTTCACTGTGTGAGTTATAATTGAACGCACACAATGTAGTACTGATGCACTTAGCAAACCTTTTGAAGGGACAAAACATATTAGAGCTTAAAAATGCAAAGAGAAAATTTCCAGGACACCGAAGGATAATCCCATATCTGCTTAAAACCTCATTTTATATAGGCAAAAGAGTTTTATGTAAGCAATTTCTTTTTCAAAAATAAAAACATCAAAATATTTCTTTCCAAGTGAACTGAACTGTAACCCAATCTGTCAAAAATTATTTTTGAGATGTTTTAAAACAACTAAAAACAAGAATTCCTTCATCTTTATTATTGGTTAAAAGTGAAGCTGATTGCTGAAACCAGTGCAGTCGTTTCCAGTCATCAAAATGATTCTGCTTTTTAAAAAAGTATTTATCAGTAAGTTAGTTTATTGTGATTCAAGAATGAAATTTATATTACTACAGGAATATTTGATGATTTTCATGTTTGGAATATATTTACTATTATTACAGTGTTTCTTCCAGTTTATGTGGCATGTTATTATTGTTCCCATGTCCTTCCTGGGGAATTTTAGATCTAAGAAAATTACAGATAGTTTTTGACTTACAACCACTCATTTAGTGAACTTGGAAGTTACAACAAATATCCCAAAAATGCTGTGAATAGAAATATGCACACAAAACATTGAATTCTATCACCCACAGCATTAAATACAGATCCAAATCCAGTATTTTGTCCCCAGGAGCTCATGTGCTTAGTTATGTAAGGTAACTCCTGAATTTTAAAATATTATATTAAATATTAATATAATATAAAATAATATAAATATAATAGTTTTAAAAAATTTAATATTCTGCTTTGGATTCATTGCCTCCTTTTCTCATAATCTCTGAATTTGTTGTGGGGAAAAATGACTATATAAGTTTTAGTTTCACAAAAGGAAAAAATATTACAATAATTTTAAATAATTGATAAGCTAACATCACTCTTTGTCTCTGTTACATAGCATTTTTAATTATTCTATGCCAAGATAAATGAACTCCCTGGATACATTTCCTTGAACATTGCATATAGTTATAGATATAGATATGCAGGTCTTGGTGTATTCGGGTCTTTTCCCATGTAAGATTGAGAGTATCTTGGCGACGTTTCGACGAGGTCCCACTCGTCATCTTAGCCCTAGTCAACAAACGAGTCCCAGCCACAAAAACTGACACCGGATCCAGAACAACACAGGACACCACCACCAATTACCCCCACCAGACTCAAACCCAAACCCATCCCACAGACGAAATACAACCACCATCCAGAAGCCAAACCACGGCGGCACCTCCAACTGCTGCACCCACCTCCGACACCCACACTAAACCAACTGACACACACCATAAACACATAGCCAGACCACAAACCCAGAGCCAAACCAAAGCCCAGGATGTTACACCACAGACATATATTACAAAACAGCCGACTAATCTGCAAACATCAACTCCATCAACTAATCAAGATGTTACAACACAGCCAACCAACTCGTTTACAGCAACTAAGCCAGCACTCCACACACCCCTCACCAATATTTATAGAAAGACGGCAGCTCCGACCACGCTTTGTTCGCACAAGCATGAAGCCGAAAACACCAGCCTGAAGATGACGAGTGGGACCTCGTCAAAACGTCACCAAGATACTCTCAATCTTACACGGGAAAAGACCTGAATACACCAAGAATTGCATACCTATACCCGTGAAAATCCATATGTGTGTGTGTGTGTGTGTGTGTGTGTGTGTGTGTGTGTGTGTGTGAGAGAGAGAGAGAGAGAGAGAGAGAGAGAAATATATATATTTGATAAAACTACTAGTAGTTCTTGCTCCTCTTCCGCCTCCTTCCTTTTGCTATGCACTGAATGAAATAAGAAGTTTGTATGTATAAACTAACAGAGTTTCAACCATCTGTTCTGTAGGAGATGTCATTGTCAGCGTGAATGACACATGTGTCCTGGGCCACACCCACGCTCAAGTGGTCAAAATCTTCCAGTCAATTCCTATTGGTGCCAGCGTGGACCTGGAACTGTGCCGAGGCTATCCTCTGCCTTTTGACCCAGATGATCCCAACACAAGCCTGGTGACATCTGTGGCCATTTTGGATAAAGAACCAATCATCGTAAACGGGCAAGAAAGCTACGACTCTCCGGCAAGCCATGGTAGCAAAACAGGGAAAGTCAACGGGATGAAAGAGCAGAGACCTAGCAGTCCCGCTGAGGTTTCTTCCAATGGATCCCACAGCTACCCCAATGACACCGTCTCCCTGGCTTCTTCTATAGCAACGCAACCTGAACTCATAACTGTACATATAATTAAAGGGCCAATGGGCTTTGGCTTCACTATAGCAGACAGTCCTGGGGGTGGGGGACAGAGAGTGAAGCAAATTGTCGACAGCCCAAGGTGCCGAGGCCTAAAAGAAGGGGACCTTATAGTTGAAGTCAACAAGAAGAATGTGCAGAATCTAACTCACAACCAAGTTGTGGATATGCTGATTGAATGTCCTAAAGGAAGTGAGGTGACACTGCTGGTACAACGAGGAGGTAGGTCCCAAATGTTTTTTTTTAATTTAATACTCTACTTAATTTTTTTAATTTAAGTACTCTACTTAAAACATTGGTGTCGAAATATACATAACTAGTTTAAATTGGCTAAAAAAACGTATAGCTGCCTGCTTTTAATTTAAATATTTTTAAACAGCATGGTGAAAACATAACAAAATATGTCATGATCTTATTTTGAGTTAGTCCTGGTATTTGCATGTATTTATTTATTTAGTTTTATCTCCCCCCCCCACCAACTTTACTTTATTATTGTAAATAACTCAAGGCAGCAAACATAAATGCATTAGAAAGTTTGTCCATGGCGTTGATTTTTTTCAGATATAAAAACTACAAACAGTCCTCAACTTACCACATTTCATTTAGTGACCATTCAAAGTTACAATGGTACTGAAACAAGTAACGTATCACCTTTTTTCATGCTTACGACCGGTCGCCATGTTCATGTGATCAACATTCGTATGCTTGGCAACTGGTTCATATTTATGACAAGCAAAATTGACGGGGAGGCCAGATTCACTTAACTGGGTTACTAATTTAACAACTGTGGCTAGAAAGGTTGCAAAATGGGGCAAAATTCAACAAATGTCTCACTTAACAACAAAAATTTGGGGCTCAATTGTGGTCATAAGTCGAGGACTACCTGTATTTAGAAATTGATGGCTATATTACAGGCATAGATGGCATTTAAACTTTCTTGACCTGAATATGATTAGTTGGGAGTTTGCTTATTGAAAAGTTAAAATATCAATTTTTCATGGAAACTTTGAACTTGTTGAAGTAAGCTGATTCATAATGTGTCTCATTTCTGTCTAATTTTTTAGTACATTTCAGTTGACCATTTTATTACAGAATCATAAGGGATTTGCTCAGTGGTGAAATCCAATTTTTTTTTACTACCGATTCTGTGGGTGTGGCTTGGTGGGTGTGGCTTGGTGGGCGTGGCAGGGGAAGGATACTGCAAAATCTCCATTCCCACCCCACTCCAGGGGAAAGATACTGCAAAATCCCCATTCCCTTCTCACTCCTGGGGGAAGGATATTGCAAAATCTCCATTCCCTCCCCACTCTGGGGCCAGTCAGAGGTGCTATTTGCCGGTTCTCCGAACTACTCAAAATTTCCGCTACCGGTTCTCCGAACTACTCAAAATTTCCACTACCGGTTCTCCAGAATCTGTTAGAACCTGCTGGATTTCACTCCTGGATTTGCTATAGTTGTTATGCTCACCTTCCTATAACTACAGAAATTTCACTTAATTCTTGGTACTTAAATACATCTTTGTTTCTCCATGTTCTCCATTGCTTTAATGCAGGGGTCTCCAACCTTGGCAACTTTAAGCCTGACAGACCTCAACTCCCAGAATTCCCAGATTTCTGGGAGTTGAAGTCCACCAGGCTTAAAGTTGCCAAGGTTGGAGACCTCTGCTTTCATGTATAAAGAGAGAATCATTCATCCTTAGACTCCATCTATCTTTTTTCACAGAGTACTTCCCAAGTTGTTTAGAATTAAAAACAGACAATATTTTGGGGCGTGTGGATTTAATTGGATATTTATGTGATTGAGAGATCTTCACATAAGATAACATTCAGGGAGATGGAGTTGCAAAATGGCTGCTAGCATGGATGTGGTCACTATAAATTATTTATTCATCACAAGACAAAAAAGAGTGGGTTTGCCTCTTCTCTAGCTTAAAACTACTGGAATATTTGTACTATGACCGTGATGGCAAACCTGTGGCACGTGTTGCCCTATGACAGCTCCAGCACGCATGTGCGCTCTGGCCAGCTGATTTTCGGCCTTCCGGAGGGCAGGGAGGAGGCCGTTTTCGCCCTCCCCAGGCTTCAGGAAAGCCTCCGGAGCCTGTGGATGGCAAAAAAACGGACCCAACAGGCCTACTGGAAGTTAGTTTCCGAACTTCTGGTAGGCCCGTTGGGCCGTTTTTCGCCATCCACAGGCTCTGGAGGCTTTGCTAAAGCCTGGGGAGGGCAAAAAATGGCCCAACAGGCCTACCGGAAGTCCAGAGGCTTCAGTGATGCCTGCGTGCATGCGTGGGGGGGGAGTGTGTGTGGGGGGTTGTCCGTGCATGCGTGGTGGGAGGGCATTGCATTATGGGTGTGGGCACCCTTTTGGCACCCAAGCAAGAAAAGGTTCGCCATCACTTTACTATGGTATTCAAGAAAGCGAAGGAACCAATATACAACCTAAAGGCAATGTTGGATAACTGATGATGTGCATATTGACTCTGATGGGTCATCAGAGGACGATTCACAAGCACGAGAGTACCTATGGTTACCACAGTGCCTAGTCTGTACAATGTGGCCCTGGAAAGAATGTGCATATCCTCACATCGGTTGCAGTTAATTTAGCAAAGGTGGGTATTTTCATTGTGGGATGCACATGTAGTCATTTAGTGTCAAGCACCAGGAAAATCCAGAGACCCAGCAATTCAAATGTGTATAAAGGTTTATTGTAAGCTCTGTATAAAAATCTGAACCACTAACGGTCAAGGGAAATTAGCAGGAGTTAAGAATAGAAAGGAATCCAAGGTGGGCTAGACTTCGATCTCTTGTGGGTACGGAAGGATTCATGACTGATGACGCGTTTGACCCCTCCCTTGGTCTGAGTCTGGTCATCTTCTACATCTAGTAGTGTATTTCTGGCTGCAGTCCCCAACCTCAGCCTAGGTAGGGCTTGTCAGGGTTCCGACGGATGCCCTAATTAAATTATGATATTTCAGAAGCATTTCTTGGACGAGAGACTAATGGATCAAATGGTGCCTTAAACCTCGCAGAATCTAATTGCACTTATTTCATCCTTTGAAACCTCCGAACCCCTCCAAGATGTAGGATCAATTTTTCCATTTGGAGAGGCTAAGAGACAAAAATCAGATAAAATTTAGCCAGTGCATATTATAATGCATGCATTTCATCCCTTTAATCTTAACTCTCCGAAGTAAAACATGGATCCGAGGTGGCTCAGCAGTTAGAGTGCAGTACTGCAGGCTACTTTAGCTGAGTGTGATCAGCAGTTCAGCTGTTCAAATCTCACCGGCTCAGGGTTGACTCAGCCTTCCATCCTTCCAAGGTGGGTAAAATGAGGACCCAGATTGTTGGAGGCAATGTAAATACACATTGCTTAATGGTGTAAACTGCTTAGAGAGTGCTTGCACTATGAGGCGGTATATAAATCTCACAAATAAATAAATAATTAAATAAATTGCTGAAAAGCTGTTAATCCGGGATTGCATCTTTCTCAAACAGTCCCCAAAGCAGAGATAAATAATAAATAATAAATAATAAATAATAAATAATAAATAATAAATAATAAATAATAAATAATAAATAATAAATAATAAATAATAAATAATAAATAATAAATAATAAATAATAAATAATAAATAATAAATAATAAATAATAAATAATAAATAATAAATAATAAATAAATGGATCTGAAAAATCCCATCTGTGGGAGCTCCAGCTCTGTGGAACCAACTCCCCCCAGAGATCTGAATCATTCCCACCTTGCTGGCCTTCCGGAAAGCCATTAAAACATGGCTCTTCCTGCAGGCGGGGTGATTGTGACTGTTACTTGTGTTGTTTTTATCCCTTTAATCACTATTATTGTTGTTGTTTTTATAGTATTTTTTTATAGTATACTGCTTTTCTTATATATGTTGTACACCGCCCTGAGTCCCCAGGGAGTAGGGCAGCCTATAAGAATCGCAAAATAAATAAATAAAAAATAAAAATAACTGCCAATTATCACATAATATTTCTGCTCATTCCTCCTGAGCCTCCAGGTGGAGCAGAAAATGTAGCCTTTAGACCAGTGGTTCCCAACCTTCCTAATGCCGTGACCCCCACCCCGCCCCCGCACCCCCTCCGTGACCCACCCTGCCGCCGCCACATGGAAAAGCATGCTGCGCATGCGCAGAGGGTAAAAGAACCCAAATGGTGACGTCCGGGTGAAGTCTCCAGATCCGGGCAAGGTCTCCGCTCGCTTCGCGTGTTGCCTCTGGGAGCTTTTCAAGCCCTGTCGCGAAAGGCATGCACGACTTTGGCAGGGCCGGGACAGGCGGCTTCCCGGAGAGAGCCACCCCCTTTGCAGAGTCTCTCCCGTCTAACTGTAGCATTTGGGGCGAAGGGTATGGCTCTCTCTGGGCAGCCGCCTGTCCCGGCCCTGCCAAAGTCGCACACGCCTTTCGCAGGGGTGAAATGCTCCTGGTTCGTTCTTGCCTGTCAGTCGTCGCAGAGCCAATGGGGCTGGTGGCGGACGCAGCACGGGGCTTCCCCCGCCCGCCTGGATGCCGCCATTTGAGTTCTTTTGCCCTCTGCACATGCAGAACACTTCGCGCATTGCGCAGAGGGTAAAAGAACCCAAATGGCGGCGGCAGGGTGGGGCGCGGTGGAAGCGCGGGTTCTGGGGCGCGATATGGCCAGGCTTGTGGCAGTGGGGGGGAGCTGAGGATACCGGGGCGACCCCTGGGAAATGGTCGTTCGACCCCCAAAGGGGTCCCGACCCCCAGGTTGGGAACCGCTGCTTTAGACTGAAAACCACCCCCAGGGTATTAGTCACCTTCTGTTCTAGTGACTTTGTAATAAAAACTTCCCAGTTTCTATTCATTGTATTGATAGTTCATCAAGCCCTTAGTGTGTGTAATCACCCAAAGCTCTTAAAATTGACTTCATCTCTCTTTAGGACATCTCTCCATCATCTTCTCTTATCTGCAGCACCACAATAGCAAGCAGAACATTGGAAATGCTGATCCTTTCTTTATCTCTGATTTTCACTATTTGGGTATGTGTAACTATGCCTTTCATTGTTTCCATCTGCACAGTGGGATTTCTCATTTCAGTGTCATAGATTATGCTAAAGGTTATCACATTCTACTTACACGCCGTTGAATCTCTTATTGTTGTTCTTGAATAGCTTGAGTGGTTTAGCATTCAGTTGCATAGTAAGAATTTTACCCTAGACTTTGGAAGAGATGTTGCAGCTGCCAGCTGTAAAATCCAGTAGTACTGAGCTGTCCCATTGTAGTTTTCTATATTATTTTTGAGAGTAATTTTTTTTTTAATTCATGCATGGGGATGAATTTCATTGATGCAACAAGAGATGAAAATCCCTAATTTGATAGTTCCAACTCCAAAATGGAAAACTTACATTATGGCAGACATGACTGGCTAAAGTTGCCTTTTTGCTCGTTGTTGATATTAGGACAGACGGACAAGACAGCTTAGCCTTGGCTAGAGGAAAAGAGTATCCAGGGTATGATGCAGCTGCCCCCAAACCTTTGGGCACCAGGGACCGGTTTCATGGAGAGAGATTTTTCCACGGACCGGAGGGGGCGTGGTTTCACGTGCTGCTTGCATCCCGCGGATGGGGCTTTGCTTGTTTGCATGGCCCAATTTCTGGAATGCCATGGACCAATGCCGGTCCATGGACCGGGGGTTGGGGAACCTCTGATTTAGAGTACCATGATGTTTCCATGCTGTCCGAACCTGTTCTGACTCAGCTCCCCAAACAAACCCTCTGTATTTAAATCAATGATTCCTTTATTAGGAGAGCCAGCAACCCCGGCAAAAAGTTACTATCTCAACGCAGGCTAACAAGTCTGTCCGGCAGGGAGATGAATACTTGTCTGGCACATCTGTTTATCTCCGCTCCCTGCCTTTTATCCCCAGAGCTAGGGTGGGGCTTCGCTAGCAGTGATGGCTCTTCTGTCCCAAGGATCGGCCCACAGATTTCCACTGCTCTCCTCTCCTCTGCCTTCTGCGAAAACGCACGTCAGGCACTGGACCCAGCTGTTCCTCCTCTTCCTCATTAGCCATCTCCAGACCTGGGAGCTGTTGACTCTCCATCTGAGGGCTGACAGATGGCCCAGGCTCCACCTCTGTCTCTCTCTCTCTGCCAGCTCCATTCCCTCTTCCCCCTCAGAGCTCTCAGGTTGCCTTGATGCTGACCCTGACTCCCACGCCTCCTCATCTGATTCGGCTGCTGGAGGGGCCAGCGGCCGAAAGGTCACAACGGAACCAGTGCTATTCATGTAGTCCTTGACTTATGACCACTTAGTTAGTACCCGTTCGAAGTTACAACCAGGCTTCATACATCTGTCCGTTGCAGCGTCTCCGCGGTCACATGATCAAACTTCATGTGCTGGGCAACTGACGTGTATTTATGAGAGTTGCAGTGTCTCTAGATCATGCGATCCTCATTTGTGATTTCCCCAGGCAGCTTCTGGCAAGCAAAATCAATGGGGGAAGTCAGATTCACTTAAAAATTGTGTGATCCACTTAACAAGCATGGGATTTGCTTAATGACTGCGGCAAGAAAGGTCATGAAATTGGGCATAACTCACTTAATCACTGTCTCCTTTAACGACAGAAATTCCAGTCCCAATTGTGGTTGCAGGTCCAGGACTACCTGTATAGAAAAGAATGAGTGTTTTTTTTCACAAGTACATTAACAGCACACACAAAGTTTTAAGGGCATCCTTGAATTTTCCAGAGCTGTTTGTTTTATGTAAATAAGATAACCAAAAATACAACAGTAATGCTCCAGTATTTTTTATTTTTTTAGTAGTTGTTTTGGAGAGGAAATTTTGACAGACATCACCCCCATTCTGTCAGTGAGGAGAGCGTCACTTGTGAAAACTCCTCCTTCTACACAACTCTGCTCTTTTTCATTTCATTTCCACCCTGTTTTTTCCTGGGTTGTGCTGCCAGAACCAAAAGTTCATATGGTACACAATTTCTCATTTTTGTTGGGCTCCTTCTGGGCGGGATTTCTGGCTCTTGGTTTAGAATCAAACTCTTTTCATCATTCTTGAAATACACACTGTTTGGGCTACCTCTCCCTCTGATGTCCATTTGGAAACAGCATCTGAGCCGCCCAGAGTCCCCCCGGGAGTTGGGCGGCATACAAATCTATTAAATTAAATTAAATTAAATTAAATTAAATTAAATCTGGGAAAATGCCTTATTCTTAGGCAGGGGTGGGCAACTATAACACCTTTACAACCTGTGGACTTCAACCAGGGGTGGGCTTCAAGAATTTTAGCAAGGGGTTCTCTGCCCAGTTGCTGGGTGGGCGTGGTCTAGTCCTGCACCACGGTGGGGGACGGTTTTGCCCTCCCCTGGCTCCGGAGACTTTCCTCGAGCCTCCGAGAGGGCAAAAACAGCCTCCCCAGGCTCAAGAGGCCCTCTGGAGCCCATTTCCGGCCTTCCCAAACTTCTGGTAGGCCCATTTTTCACCCTCCCTGAGCTTCCGCGCACACCCTGCACTTACCTGCATCCAAAACGGGCCGTGTGGGGACTCCTGGGAAGGGTGGGGTGGGCGGGGCCAGCCAGGAGTGGGATTTGGGGGTTTTCCGAACTGCACAGACTCTTACCTAGAAGTTCTCCCGAACCCCCAGCAGCCCACCCCTGACTTCAACTCTGAGAGTTGACGTCCACAGGTTGCAAAGATACCATACTGTAGTTGCCCATCCCTGTTCTTAGGTCTTGATTTTATTGACATGCCATTTCTGCCCGGTCAAGCTCAGGTAAGCCCCCTCAAAGTAGCACAAAGCTGCTGTTCACAGATACGCCAAAGTTTCTTTGGTCATGATTACAAATCAGGCTGAAAAATATCAGAAATGTATGTGGAGTAGATGTGACAAGTTCAGCCAGCTTCCAAGCCACTGGTATCTCTTCACAACTATGCCTGTCTTTTAAAATTCAAGACGCACATCCAGAAAGAGGATAGTCTGTAAAATATTTACGATAATGCATCCACCATTGGAATCTTGATTCCCCGTAATTAGATCACTTGGGCTGACAGATCCTTACCTCTGCTACCACAGTGAGCTGGAACAAAGAGAAAGTGAATGAAGGAGAAAGCAGTATGAAGAGGTTCCTTTTGTAAATTAGCATTTTGAAAACTCCTTTAGTGCACTATTAGCAGGGGTGAAATGCTCCCGGTTCGGGCAGGCCGGTCGGTCGTCGTAGAGCCGATAGAGCCGATAGTGATTGCAGCGCGAGGCTTCCCCTGCCCGCTTCCCCCACCCGCCTGCATACCGCCATTTGGGTTCTTTTACCCTCTGTGCATGCGCAGATATTAGTATCACACTGTATGGTTTGGATTCTTTTTTTAACTATCTGTGCTTTTTCTTCTAAACACAAAACAAGACAAAAACCAATGCTTAAGAGAGCAGAAATTCATATACTTCATTTCTCTTTCTTCGTGAAAATGGTAATAGATGCTTTCGTATCCGTGATCTATCCATCTGTCCATGATTACAAGTGAAGCAGTGAACGAAGAAAACTGTTCGAATGGAACTTAGAAACATACCGGTAGAAAATGGATGGCAGTGTTCCATCGAGCCTGCCCTTTGAGTTTTTTTTTGTTTTTGTTTTCTTATTTATTATTTTTAATTATTATTATTATTTATTCATTTAATTTTTGTCGGATGATAGGCAAGTGTTTATCCCAAGCATGTTTAAACTCAATTATTGATAATTAACTCGCTACCTCTGCTGGAAGTTGGTTCCAGTGGATATAATGACTTACTCTATATCAGTGATGGCGAACTTTTTTTTGCTCGGGTGCCAAAAGGGCATGCGCACGTGCAATAGCGCGCACATATGTGCCCACACCCATAATGCAATGCCCTTTCCTGCGCATGCGCGCACATCCCCCCCCGCTGCCCCCCCCCGCACATGTGCACAGGGCTCACTGAAGCCTCCAGAGTCTATGGATGGTGAAAAATGGATTCCAGCTGATTTTCGGCCTTCCGGAGGGCAGGGGAATGGTCATTTTTGCCTTCCCCAGGCTTCAGGAAAGCCTCCAGAGCCTGTGGATGGCGAAAAATGGACCCAACGGCCCAACTGGAAGTTTGGAAATGAACTTTCGGTTGAGCCATTGGGCCATTTTTCACCCTCCCCATGCATGCTGGAGCTGACATAGGGCAATGCCTCGCATGCCCTCAGATATGGCTCCGCGTGGCACCTGTGGCACACGTGCCATAGGTTCGCCATCACGGCTCTATATATTTTAACATGTTATTTTTCTTGGGTAGCAGCATATTAGAATTTTTCTGTACTTAATATGGGTATTAATAGATTATTAACTGACCAACTGAAACTTTATTAAGTAATTAAGAGTATTTAGTGCATCAAATCTTAGTTTAATAAGCCAAGCTAATGCCTAGCCCAGTGATGGCGAACCTTTTTTGGTTCGCGTGCCAAAAAGGGGGGGGGATGCGTGGGATCACGTGTGTGCGTGCCCACACCCGTAATTCCATGCACCCCCGCACATGCCCAGCATGCAATGGCACGCCCATTTTTTGCTCTCTCCAGGCTTCTAGGAGCCTGGGGAGGGCGAAAACGGCCTTCCCCACCCCCTCTGGAGGCTGGAAACAGCCTGTTTCCTGACTCCCAGTGGGCCCAGAAGGCCCGAAAATCAGCCGGCCGGTGCGCACATACGCGCCGGACCTGAGCTCGCGTGCCCACTGATATGGCTCCACGTGCCACTTGTGGCACCCGTGCCATAGGTTCGCCATCACGGGCCTAGCCCCTTAGCTTCCAGTTTGTTTTTCCATTCTTACATTCAAGTAAAGAAGGCAGGCGTGCTCCTGTCAAAATTGGAAGCTGTAATTCATTACTTCCAAATGAGGCAAGATTTGGAAGCAAACCTTAGCCATGGCTTCATTATTCACAAACTAGGTCAGAGTAGCAGGAAGTTACAATTTATTGAAATGTCCTCACTAATTGAAGAAAGGTGAGAGCAAGGAGGATTCATTGCAAATATGAAGATCTGGGTCTCCATTGACTCACGGTCAGAGATATAGGTTTGAAATGGAGAAGATTTGGGCTCCCATGAATCTTCTTGCGAGTGATTGTCCTGCCAAAATCACTCTTGAACTGCAGCATAAAATCATCCAGGAAGTTGCAGAGAACCCATAAAAAACATTCAAGGATCTTTAAGACACTATTACCTGATTAAATTTGGTGTTCATGATTCTACCTTAAACAAAATACCTGGATGAAAATATGTTCATTAAATAAAGAAGTTATTTCAGAAGTTCAGAACCTCCAGAAGTTGTGAATGCTCCAACACTGGACGTTTTTAAGAAGATGTTGGATAACCATTTGTCTGAAGTAGTGTAGAGTTTCCTGCCTAAGCAGGGGGTTGGACTAGAAGACCTCCAAGGTCCCTTCCAACTCTGTTGTTATTATTATTATTATTAAAGTGGAAGCAATTGCTTACTAAGAAAAAAATATAATGCTTTTCTCAAATTTGCCCAAACATTTCTCAATTACCTTCTAGCCTTCTGGAGGTATATTCTGTGGACAGATACATCATATTTTCAGACTATATGGCTACAATTATGTTTGATGGTCACCAAACATTGCCATCCACAATTAGACTCCCATAACATCTCTCGTGTTAAGCATAGAGGTAGAGCATTATGTTTCAAGTATGCTTTGCTGTCAGAAAATCTGGGCGATTTGCCATCATTGAAGGAAAGATTAATTTTTGCTTTGTATGAGAGAATTCTGCAGGAAAATATTAAGCCATCTGTCTTGTCAAAGGCAAGTGGGTCAGATAGCAAGACAATGAACCCAAGAATGCGGACATATCTACAAGAGAGTGGATGAAGAAGAAGAAACTCTTTTAGAATTTCAAGTCAATGTCTGGATAGAAACACCATAGAAATATTATAGGAGGACCTGAAATAGGTAATATATGCTTGAAAATCTTCAAATGTTACTGAGTTGTAGGAGTTACTTTTGGAGATGTAGGTAGTAGTTCTTACAAGTAATCTAAGAACCAATCGCCACCTATTGCAAAACAGAATATAGCAATAGCAATAGCACTTAGACTTATATATCGCTTCATAGTGCTTTACAGCCCTCTCTAAGCGGTTTACAGAGTTCAGCATATTGCCCCCAACAATCTGGGTCCTCATTTTACCCACCTCGGAAGGATGGAAGGCTGAGTCAACCTTGAGCCGGTGAGATTTGAACTGCTGAACTGCTGAACTGCAGTGCTGCACTTTAACCACTGTACCTCCTTGGCTCTTGAATATTGAAGCTCACCTTTAAATTTTCTACATGACAAGAAATTTACCAGTAGCTTGTTTGCCAGTTTTTAAATGAAAATACTTTTTTTAGATTTTGTAATATTTAAAGATCCCAGTCACTTCATTTCCCCACTTGTATTTCTTTGAAAATGTTCCTGATCTTTACTATCAAAGAGTCGCTAACAGAGTAACAAATTAACAGAGTTGGAAGGGACCTTGCAGGTCATCTAGTCCAACCCACTGCCCAAGCAGGAGACCCTTACATCTGCCTCTACCTAGGATCGAACTCACAACCTCCTGATTGTGAGGCAAGAGCTCTACCTCTAGGCCACAGCCCTGCATCTCATAGCACAGTGGTTCCCAAACTTTTTCAGTCCACCGCCCCCTTGGTGCTACAAACTCATCTTCACCGCCCCCACCCCACTCCCTCAGGTGGGCGTGGCTTAGTGGTCAGGTGACCGGGCGGGCGTGGCCAACTTGTAAAGTGTGGTGAAACTCACTTAACAACGCTCTTGCTTAGCAACCAAAATGTTAGGCTGAATTGTGGTCATAAGTCTTTCTTTCGTTCTTTCTTTTTCTTTCTGTCTTTCTTCCTACCATCTTTCTTTTTCTTTCTTTCTTTTCTTTCTTTCTGTCTGTCTTCCTTCCTTCGTACCATCTCTTCTTTCTTTCTGTCTGTCTGTCTGTCTTCCTTCCTACTTACCATCTTTTTCTTTCTTTCTTTCTCCCTCCCTCCCTCTTTCTTTCCTTTTTCTTTCCTTCTTCCCTCCCTTCCCTTCCCTCCCACCAGCCATGGCCAGGCCGCCACCGCTCACCCACACCGATGGCTTGGTAAGCGTTCTCCGGGTCGTGCACCAGGTCGCAGAGAGCCATCAAGGCCGGCTGCCACATCAGCAGCTCGGGGTGCTGCAGCTCTTCATTGAGCTTGGGGAGGCCTTGGCGGCCGAAGGCCACAGACGCCTTGGTGGGGTCGATGTCGGGGGGCAGCTGGGCCGAGATCCATGGGTGCTCCATGCCGGAGGGGAGCCCGCCGAATTGCACGCACTGGGTTGCTAGGCGACAGAGACGCCGGGCGGGAAAGTCCACACACGCGCAGGTTCCGCAGCAGGGCCTTCCTGCGGGTCTACGAGCGCTCGCCCAAGCAGCTTCGGGAGCGGTCGGCTTCCCTCGTCGCTGTGCTGCGCTCAGTACCTAGCACTTGTAACTCCATCGATTCCATGCTCTTGGGTGCAGGGCAGCCCATTCTGAAAGAAAACGTCTCGCGTTTTCTTTCAGAATGGGCTGCCCTGCACACAAGAACGAGGGAGCTTCAAGTGCTAGATAGGACGTGCGGTGGGACGCAGTTTGGGGTGACCAGTTGTGCGGAGCGGAGCCTGGGCGGGGGCTGGGCAGGGGCTGGGAGGGCCACGAGACAGGCATCATACCTAGCACTTGTAACTCCATCGCATTCCACGCTCTTGGGTGCAGGGCAGCCCATTCTGAAAGAAAGCGTCTCGCGTTTTCTTTCAGAATGGGCTGCCCTGCACACAAGAACGAGGAACGCGAGGGAGCTTCAAATGCAAAAGCATGGCGAACCACCTACCGCCCCCCTGGCCCCTCTCACCGCCCCCCTGTTGCCACCCTTGCCTCTCACCGCCCCCCTAAGGGTTCCCACCGCCCCCTGGGGGGCGGTACCCGCCCACTTTGGGAACCACTGTCGTAGCATTTCATCAATCCCTAAGGAACTCTCCCTCAACTATAACAGTACTTCTCATCCGTTAATCAATTCTTCAGGGTAAGACACGGTATTGCCAACTGGACGGAGTGTTCTCCCATGTGATAGATGATTGGCATTATCAGAATTGACAACACTGGTTATTCATTACTTGTAATGTACCAGGTTATAGGTTAAGGTCAGTGCAAACCTTAAGTACTACTTAAAGCAGAGGAAGAATGGACAAGTACACGAATTATCTGATTTTATTAATGCATCCTTCCTCAAATGAGACAGATGCAAATATTATCAATATTTAACAAAGCCACTTACATATTCCAGTCATTTAATATTCAGATAAAAGCAATCTGGATAACTTTGGGAACTTTTTATTTGTGTACAAGTTTTAACATACCACATAGCACGTGTCTTCCAAAACTTGCACAAACCATTTAGAAGTTTTCATAGAACACCCAGCGGCAGTTGTAGAAAATTAAGCAGATAAATTAAGCAGATAAATTAAGCAGATAGGCAATTTATGTCATTGGGATGGAAAAATAATTGCAGGTTGTAGGGAATATGATCGAAATGTGTTCGATTGCATTTCCCATAGTGATGCTGTTGTGCAAATGTGAGGAAAATTCAGGGATGCAGCTGCTAGATGACCATGATGGTGGTTAGAAATAATTGAAAATAGAAAAGGCTTATCTTCTCAGAAATTGATCAGCTGGTTCCTTTGAGCTGCAGGAAGAAGGAACAATGATCTGAAACTAACAACGACTCGCAAGACTTGAAAACTTTAAATCTCTGGCAAATTTCTAAGGGATGGCCTGGTCTAGCCATTCCAGTAAAAAACACATGGATTCTTGGAACAGCTTAAAGGCTATCACAAATTTATTGTGGCTTAAGCTTTCATAAAGTAGAGCCGACTTCTGCAGCTACACCTGATAAAACTCAGTCTACTAAGACTTATAGTACAATAAATCCACCCAGTGGCCTTTAAGCTGCTGAAAGAATTTTTTAGTTTCTCTCTTTTTTGGGCTCTGAATAATGATGTTTTAATGAAGTCATCACTGTGGGTGTGAAACTAAGCGAGCAGAGATGTTGACCTAGCAGGAATTTTTAAATATAAAAACTGTATAGTTTTGAATAATCCTACAGCCTCTAGTTTTGTCCTGGTGCTTTTTAGCAGACGTGATATAATATAACACAAGGTGGCACAGCAGAACCTTATATTGTGTATTAAACAAGGCACGTTTTAACAGGAGGTGAGATTCTCCATTTTCCCAGTTATGACTTACACACCAGTAAATCAAGCAGGCATTAGGTTGTCTCAGCTAAGAGAGACAAACAGTATTTTACTCTGCCTTGCTGAAAGCAGATTGCGACGTCACGTTCATCACAAGTGGCTTCTATATATAATTTTGGAAGGTTGAAAACGTCGGTGTTTGGTTCAAATAAAGGTTGTAGCTGGGCGATCGACTAAGCAGCCGCATTGAAAGCTACAAAATTCAACACGGAATAGGATGAACTGTGTGCCTAGAATACTCTAAAAGGAATTGGCGTCATTAATTGATTGCCTTGAGTCATTAATGGAATAGGCGTGCCTAGGCCCATTGGAGATTTTTCCCCATTTTTTCCCATGTCCTATAAAGTCTGTCCTTGTTTTTGAAAATATATAAATCTCAACAAATTTCATTAGTCGTTCTCAAATGTTCTCTCTTTGAATTCCAGAAACGGTTAATTAATTGTTCATCATCATCATCAGTCTATATTTGATGAGTTCAGATATATTGCACAGATTGATTGCCTAGTTCTTTTTCTACTTTTGATAGAAAGAAGAGATATCAATGTTAATATATTTAATCTACGTTTCCATACAGCGCTAAATAGTAATGTGGTTTGTTTGAGTTTGACTCGGTATTATCTGTGAATCTAAATTCTTATTTGTGATTTAAGGCAACGTGTAAATCCATTCAGTTGTGACTTAATCAACAGAGTACAGTTAAGCAAATTAAAGTCCAGTACAGTGATGGCGAACCTTTTTTTCCTTGGGTGCCAAAAGCACACGCGCGCACACTATTGCACACGTGTGAGTGCCCACACCCATAATTCAATGCTCTCCTGCCCCCCCGCGCATGCGTGTGTGCTTCTCCACCCCCGTTTATGTTGTCCCACCCCCGTGCATGCGCGGACGATCCCCCCGCTCCCCTGTTTCCCAACTTTGGGTGGGCGGAATAGGCCCATTTTTCGCCCTCCCCAGGCTCCAGAGGCTTCTTGGAGCCTGGGGAGGGCGAAAACGGCTTCCCCTGCCCCCTGGAGGCCCTCCGGAGGCCAAAAATGCCCTCCCAGAAGCTCCGCGCAAGCCAAAAATCAGCTGGACAGTGCGCACATGCACACTGGAGTTGAGTTAGGGCAACGGCTCGAGTGCCAGCAGATATGACTCCGCATGCCACCTGGTCTAGTACAATGTATAAAAGTGCTCTACTTAGTTGCATTAATTTGTTGTTGTTCAGTTGCTAAGTCATCTCCAACTCTTCGTGACTCCATGGACCACAGCACACCAAGCCCACCTGTCTTTCACTGTCTCCCAGAGTTTGTCCAAATTCTTATTAATTCAAAAAGTTTTATTAGTACAAAGTACAAGCATTTTTATCAATTTTCTCCCCCCATCCCCCCTACCCACAACCCACTCCCTTCCCTTCCCTCCCCCCCTCCCGGACTTCCCAGAAAAAGTACAGGGCATAGTATTCAATAACATAAATTTAAATTAAATTAAAATTACTTCTTAATTCCCCCTTTTTTTTTGGCATCTTTAACTCCGAATTTTTAAAACTATTCAAAACATTAAAAATTAAAGAGAAAGTGAACAAATGAAAAACAAAAATAAGTAAAATAAAAAGGAAACAAAGATGAACCTCATAAACTAAACAGTCATAAACTCAAACAATATTAATAACATAATTTTACAATATACCAAAATATTAACTTCCCAATATTTAATATATATATATATATATATTAATAATAATAAAAAAATAAAAAATAAAAATAAAAGTTAAGAATTAAAAACTAACCCCTTGTATTTCATCACCCTTAAACTTAAACCTAAAATCCACCAACTTATTAATAACATAATATTATATGTATAACATTTATTCTAAACATCCAACCATAAAATACACATTAATAACAATATTCCTATACCTTAAGGCAGTGTTTCCCAACCTTGGCAACTTGAAGATGTCTGGACTTGAACTCCCAGAATTCCCCAGCCAGCAAAGCAAAGGTTTGCTGGCTGGGGAATTCTGGGAGTTGAAGTCCAGACATCTTCAAGTTGCCAAGGTTGGGAAACACTGCCTTAAGGTATCAGCTTCAAAATATATATTATCTACTATACTAATAATAATAACCAAAATATATAATAATAATAGTAAAAAGAATAAGAACCGACTCGTTATGACTCTAAAATTTTAAACTTAATCCCTATATCCTCAAAATATTGATACCAAAATATTACACTATATCCAATTTATAACTTCAAAATATTTGATATGAAAATACCATCGATAAACAATATTAATATTTCAAATCCTCAAATTAATGATAACGAAATAATACACTATATCAAATTTATAACTCCAGAATATATAATATATATCTATTAAATAATCTAAAAATAACATAAAATACTGTTAATAGACAATATTAATACAAAAGAAAAAAAGAAAAAATGTTTACAATCTTGTTCATCTTTCCAACCATCCTATAAGTTTCAACACCATCTGTCCTTTGACCATTTCAAATCTGTCGCTTCAGCTGTCATCTGATCCCATTCCTCCGTCTCCTTTTCCACGTCACAAACATCTGTCTGGCTCTGCCACTCTTTTTGAATCTTTGGAATTATTTCCTCTTGATCACGTATATCTGGATTTCCCTTCTCCTCCTCCCTTATTTCCATGCCTTTTTTTACTGGAATTTTAGAGGTATCAGCCTTTAAAACATTGATGTAAAATTCTGTAGCTTTCTTTATTGTATTTAATCCATATCTTTTTCCCAAGAATTTTACGGTTACTCCTGTTGGTATATTTCATTTATATTGTAAATTTTGTATTTTTAATTCCTGGACCAGAAAGGAATATTCTCTTCTATCTTTAAGCATCTTGGCAGGAATTTCTTTCCATATCCTTGTTTCTTGACCATTTGCCTGAAGATTATTATTAAAAGTCGCCTGTATGATTCTGTTCCGCAAAGCTCTGGTGGTGAAATATATTACAATGTCCCTTGGCAAGTGGTTTTGTTTTGCATACCAAGAATTAACTCTGTAAATTTTATCGATTTGTGTAGCCAATTCATCTTTAGACAATCCAGACACCTGCTCCAGTGCCTCTGTCATTCTTTCTTTCAAATTTTCAAATTTTTTTTCTTTCAAGCCCCTGATTCTTATAGCAAATTTCATCTCTTGAAATTGGGACATCATCGCTTCTTTTTCCAATTTTAATATATCATTTTGAACCTTGGTTATGTATTCCTCTGAAATTGTTAAATTTTGCTTATTTTTTTCTAAATCCTTCTCCAAAATCTCCATATTTGCTGCTAATCCTTTGCAAACTTTCACCACATCCGCTCTCAATTGTAAATTCATCTTCTCCATAGCAGCCTGCATGTTTTTTTCTATTTCAGCAAGTTTTGAATTAAATTCTAAAATTAACTCATTTTTCATTGCTTTTAAAGTATTAAAAATAATCTCAGGTGTTAAAGACTTTGATAATGTTAAATCAGGCATAGATTGCTTCTTTACAATATGATCGAAGGAGTACTCAGTTCTTTTATTCACTACAGTCTTTTCAAGTTTAGAAGCCATTTCAATGTTTTCAAAAAAAAAAAAGACAAAGAAGAGAGGAAAAAGAAACCCAGATCTTTACTTTAAAAAATAATTCCTTTCCAAGTCCAAAACCATTTAAATTTTATCTTTTATAAAACTATAGATTAATTCAGAAAAAAAGGAAAAAAGAAAAAGAAATCATTCTTTAGATCAAAGGTTTCCAGAGGAAAGCAAAAATAACTTTCTCTTCTACACCAACGTCTCCAATCGCCATCTTGTTGCCACTCCTTATTAAGTTACTTTGTTTCTTCCATCATGAAAACCCAGGAATGGAGTTAAAGAACAAGCTAGCACCTCCAGGACTCCTGTCTTTCTCTGGCTGCTCTCTGTATTTTTAAAATAGTTGTACCTCTTTAAAACAGCAGCGGTGGCCGCGGCATCTTGCTCCGCTTTCTAGCGGAGGCTTCCAGCTTCCCGGAGCTGCAGACAGGCTGCGTGGGGAGCCCTCACCCTACGCGCCCTAAGTTGACTTTTAGGGCACTAGGGGGGTTCTACCCCACCTGTCACGCTCTCATCTCTCCCCTTCGCCCGGGGAGAGATTTTCAAGCCGCCAGACAGCTGATCTGGCGGCTTTTACAGCAAGTTGAAAGGACGCCCTGCGAGGAGCGCCAGCGACGCCGACGAGACCGGAACCGGAAGCCAGTTTGCCCAAATTCTTGTTTGTTGCATCAATTAAACTATCTAACCGTCTCATCCTCTGACATCCCCTCTCCCTTTTGCCTTTAATCTTTCCCAACATCAGGTGGTTTTTTTTTCCAGTGAGTTCTCTTTTCTTATTTAGTGGCCAAACCATTTGAACTTCAGCTTCAGGGTTGTATTAATATCATTCCCAATATTTATAACTGGTATCATAGCTCAGTTAGAGTAACTTGGCAGCTTTTATTTTCTCTCTCTATTATATGAGAACTCAGGGATCCCCAGTGAATAAGTTGATAGCAAGTATAGATAAAACTTCTGAATATAGCATGTAATATAAAATTGTCTATAATGTTTTGTGAAATTTCATAGCCTTTTTTAAAAAATCAAATTAATATATTATAAATATAACAAAGGTTTTATTCATAATAGCTAAATTGAATTAAATTAAAATTAAATGTTTTGAGGCAAGGACATTTTGAGTGCAAGATGCGAGATGGAATAAACTGAAGTTTTATAAAACCAGATTGTGAAGGTTGGATACCAGAGGATGTCATCTGTAAGTCTACACGCAAGGCTAACACTTCAGTATTTTTGTCTCCGCATTTAACAAGAATTAGTGTTGATTTTCTTGCAGGAAAATGAAATTCAAAGATTTTTTTGATGCATACACTTATGCCAATGCTTCTTTTCATAAATTATATATATTTAAGTTTGTTTCATAAACAAGTAATTTTGTCAAAGTAGCAACACATCGAGACTTTTTCCCCCCCTCTTTGCTTTTCAGATCAAGCCGACAAATGTTTGACTTTTAAATGAGTCTTTAATATGATTTTGCTGGCAAAATTTTCTGCAGAGTTAGTTTAGTATCCTCCTGCTTTCTCCACAAAAAAAAAAAACATTATTGCTCATTAGTGTAAATAATTAAGAGCTTCTTCTTTTCCTTTTAGAGGTCCTACAAATAGATGTGTATTTAGCCAGTAATGTGCCTGTTCACCTTTGTACTCAAAAATTTGATTGCTGTTTCAGATGTCCATTTGTTTACAGTAAGAGTGAAGCTTATCTTTCACAAAATAAAAATGTGCCTTATTCCAAAGTCCCAGAAAAGCTGGACAGAGCATTTGGGAATTCTAATATGTTTGGGTCTCCAGGAAGCCCCCATTAAGAAGCTTAGATTTCCAATGCACAGAATCAACTTAAAATTGCCAAATTTCTATATTGATTCAACAACTATGGGTCTATAAGTAAACAGAAAATAATCAAACCCAATGGTCGACTGAAGAATGCTTAAAATGGGGGTGGACATTTTTTTTTTTTTGCAAAGTATTGCTCCAGAGGCTTTCCCCATTCACGAAATGGCAGCCATTATGGATATCCCCATTTACAAAGCACCGCTTTACCAGAATTGTGCCAGCAGCTGCCAAAATAGCTAATGCAGTCCTAGGTTGCATCAATGGAGGGATGGTTTCAAGATTGTGTGAAGTGATAGCACTGCTTTACATTGCACTGGTGAGACCACATTTGGAATACTGCATCCAATTCTGGTCACCCAAGAAACCAAAAAAAAGATGCTGAGACCCTAAAAAGGGTGCAGAGAAGATCGACAATAATGATAAGGGATCTGGAGGCTAAACCATACAATGAACAATTGAGGAAACTAGGTATGTCTAGTCTAATGAAGAGAAGGACTAGGAGCAATATGATAGCAACCTTCCAATACTTGAGGGACTGTCACAGAGAAGAGGGAATCAACCTATTATCCAAAGCACCTAAGGCAGCGGTTCTCAACCTGGGGGTCGCAACCCCTTTGGGGGTCGAACGACCCTTTCACAGGGGTCAGGAGACTTCACCCGGACGCCGCCATTTGGGTTCTTTTACCCTCTGCGCATGCGCAGAACGCTTTGCGCATGCGCAGAGGGTAAAAGAACCCAAATGGCAGCAGCGGGGTGGGGGTCGCGGTGGCGGGCACGGCAGCGGGGTGGGTCGTAACGGGGTGGGTCGGGGTGGGTCGCGGCATTAGGAAGGTTGAGAACCACTGACCTAAGGGCAAGATAAGAAGTGGAAAATCCTTAAAGGGAGATCCAACCTTGAACTAAGGAGAAATTTCTTGACAGTGAAAACTGTCAGTGGAATGTCTTATCAGAAGCTGTGGGTATTCCAGCACTGGAGGCTTTCAAGAAGAGACAGGCATTTGTCCAGAATGGAAGAGAGTCTCCCGCTTAAGCAAGGATTGGACTAGAAGACCTCCAAAGTCCCTTCCAACCCTATTATTCTATGTTCTGGTTCCTTCTGCTGTAGATTGTTTTTTTTTACTACATATCTTTCTTCTGGGTAGATTTTGAATGTATAAGGTATATTTGCAAACAGAGCACTAGGCTGTAGTTATTCAGCCTCTCCAGTTTTCAAGAAATCTTGATTGTTTATGAAACTTTATCCTTCCTGAGTTAGAGCTGACTCTTAAGAGATCTGCATATTATATCCTACTATGTACAATTAATCAACAGTTAAAACCAGGGGTGAAATGCTCCTGGTTTGGATGGGCCGGTCGGTCGTCGTAGAGCCGATAGAGCCAATAGTGATCACAGCGCGAGGCTTCCCCCACCTGCCTGGACGCTGCCATTTGGGTTCTTTTACCCTCTGTGGATGCGCAGAACGCTTTGCGCATGCGCAGAGGGTAAAAGAACTCAAATGGCGGCGTCCAGGCGGGTGGGGGAAGCCTCGCGCTGTGATCGCTATTGGCTCTATCGGCTCTACGACAACCGACCGGCCCGCCCGAACCAGGAGCATTTCACCCCTGGTAAAACAATATAACAAAGGCTGTGGCACAGTGGTTAGAGTGCAATACTGCAGGCTACTTCTGCTGATCACCAGCTGCCAGCAGTTTGGCAGATTGAATCTCACCAGGCTCAAGGTTGACTCAGCCTTCCATCCTTCCGAGGGGAGTAAAATGAGGACCCAGATTGTTGGGGGCAATCGGCTGACTTTGTAAACTGCTTAGAGAGGGCTGTAAAGCACTATGAAGCGGTATATAAGTCTAAGTGCTATTGCTATTGTAGTAAAGTTATCCTATACATCCAAAGCATCACTCCTTCCTAGCTTTGCATTTTCTACCCCGCGTGATCTATATTGGACTTCTGCAATAAATAAGTTTTAACTAACCTAATATCACAAAGGAAGCAGCAGCCCCTTTTACCTTTAGGGCAAGCTATCCCACCTGAGAGTGATCCACGGAGAGATCTCAATAAGTGGAGAGTCTCAGCAGCTTTCTGTGATTGACCAGGTGAGCTATATTTGGAACTCAGAGACGTACTTGGAAATAGATGTCACTGGAGGTTGACATTTACTTTGCAATGTGCCACTTCTGTTCTTTAAGATTAAAATAATGTTTGAAAAGTGTTAAGGGAGTCATTTGGAAGCGTCTATGAGCACATTGATTATGGATGGCTATTTGATTAGTTCCTGCCCTAAGGTATTTTAGGTGCTGCCAGTATGATTCACGAATCCACAAATAACCTAAACCAACTGTTTTAGAAGAAAATAAATAGTTCCACTTCAATAGCTCAGCATAAATGCTATGCAAAAAGAAAGTATTGCTACAGCAAGAATTTCCATCATTGATAGTTATTCATAATATTGCAAACATGAAGAATAATTCCAAATTACAATATGTTGATTTAAAAAAAATTAATAGTTTATGATCACACACACACACACACACCAGCAGCCTGTGTAAAACAAACTTTTACGAATGATGAACTTTAAGCAGGCTGTTTTGCTTCAGATGTTTCTGATAATTAGTTTAGTGTATGTGTTCTGTTTTCTTCGTTTCAGATGGACCTCATGTGTAGCACTAATTGGAAAGTGACATTTTGTGTATGTGAAGAACATAATGGGTATATACACCCTCTATATAGCCCCTGCAGCCTCTGCTTTTGGGATGGGCTTTGATTTCTTTATTTAAAAAGTACTGTGAATGTTTGTGTCCAGTAGAGGACAGTATTCCATATTTAGATGGATCACCTATGCCAGAAATATTCGTTTCTTATAGGAGTTCCAATAAACTTCTTCCTCTGTCCCTAATAAATGTGCTTATTAGGTTGTTTTTTTTTAAAATGTATACAGCAATATCCCCTTTATCTTTTCTTTTTCTAATGGACTTTCTTTTTTTTGTTACTCAGGTCTATCCAACTTTGATGAAAGATAATACAGCAGTCCCTCTAGTGATAAATTAATATCTATCTAAGGACTTGATATTGCAGCATAATTTACCATCCTTCTGCCAGAACCAATGAAGTCAGCAGTATAAGATTCTTCTGAAGTTAATGAATGATTAATTTATTAATTAAGATTGCCATGCATCTGGATCTCCCTGGATGTATTATTATTTTTATTTTATTTTGCTCCAAGTGCACTCTGGTCAGCAACAAAAATAAATCCTAAAATCCTAATCCAGGACCCAAGAGCAGGGAATAAGCTGCAGTTGGGTTGGAAGCATAGCTAGTGCTTCCCAGCTGTTTCCTCTGACGCATGAAGGAAAGAGACTGGCTAGTAAGCATATAAATGAAGTGATTTAACAAAATAACAGAGTTAGAAGTGTTAGGGTTAGAGGTCTTCTATCCAATTCCCTGCTTAAGCAGGAGACCTATACCATTTCAGAAAGGTGATTGTCCAATCTCTTAAAAGCCTCCAGTGATGAAGAACCCACAACTTCTGGAGGCAAGCCATACCACTGGTTAATTGTTCTCACTGTCACCACATTTCTCCTTAGTTCTAGATTGGTCCTTTCCTTGGTTAGTTTCCATCCATTGCTTCGTGTCCTGCCTTCAGGTGCTTTGGAGAATAGGCTGACCCCCTCTTCCTTGTGGCAGTCCCTCAAATATTGGAGCACTGCAGTCATATCACCCCCTAGTCTTTCTTTTCACTTGATATACCCAAATTCTGCAACCATTCTTCATATATTTATCCTGTCTGTTGCTCTTTTCTGTATCCTTTCCAGAGTCTCAACATGTTTTTTATAATATGGTGACCAAAACTGGAGTCAATATTCCAAGTGTGGTCTTACCAAGGTATTATAAAATGGTACCAACATTTTACATGATCTTGATTCTATCCCTCAATGCAGCCTAGGACTGCATTGGCTTTTTTGGAGGCTGCAGCAACACTGCTGGCCCATATTTAAGTAGTTAAGTAGTGAGCCGCCCAGAGTCCCCTGGGAGTTAGGCGGCATATAAATCCATTTAAATAAATAAATAAATAAATAATAGTTGTATTCTTCTTGTGTTTTTGTTTCCAAAAGACTGATGTTATCACTGATTGAAATGGCAGTGTCTTAGTGGCCATTCTTATAAATCAAAACAAACATACCACATACCACTTAGTTCATTCTACACTCTCTCAAATATTCAAAGAAATTGTAATGTCTCGTCTCCTTGGCTCAGTGAAAACCTGTCTTATACGACACTGCCTATTACGTTTTTAATTTTTCATTTCGCTCAATAACTGAAATATGGTGAAAAGTCATATTGTAGTTGTGGCTTAGTGCCCTTATTAGTTCTCACATCGTGGAATTTCTTTTCCAAGTCTTGATAGCTTCCACAACCAGGCGGAAGCTCTTGCTTAGTCTAAGAAGATAGAGAAACAAGCTAGGGTTGCTGGCATGAATGCAATGATGCCTATTACCAGGATGCTTCTGGATTTTTATGTGGATTTACAGTATGCACAAAGTTCTGTGCAATTCTTGGGTGTCTGTTCTACAAGGTGAATACAGAATATTTGTGTACTAAAGGGAGGTGGGTGGGAAATGCTGATTAAAAGTATTGCTTCAGACCATCCCCTGGCAGAAGTTGTCATTCAAGTGTTAGTTTGAGAGTTATTGTTTCTGGTCCAATATCCAGAAGGACCAGACTGGAGCTAGCAGCTCCAGGCTAATGGGAATTAGACTGCTTAATGGGAACATTTTGGTAGCCATGGAAGCTGGCATGCAGATTTCTTCCTAAACTTAACTGGCTGCATACTAATGTTCTACTACAGGGGTGTCAAACTTGATTTCATTGAGGGCCGCATCAGGGTTGTGTTTTACCTCGGTGGGCCAGAGTGGGCGTGGCTAGGGTGGGTGTGACCAGCTTGACGTTACTTGGGTCAGGGACGCCTGTGGTGGCCCGAATGCTCTGCCACCAAAAACTGGCTCCCGAGCTCTGTTTTCAGCTACGACGGCCTACTACAACCCTCTGCCAGCTCTGTTTTTGCTGGCAGAGGCCTGTGGGCCAGTTTTTCGCTGTTTCCAGGGCAGCCCCACCGGCCAGATCTAAGCACCCCATGGGCCGGATCCGGCCCCCGGGCCTTGGGTTTTACACCCCTGTTCTACTACATCTGATGTTACAATCCAGAATGTTTCATTATTACTGAGGTTTACTAATTTGTGGATTCGTTCGTCATATTTCCTCCACAAACTGAGAGTTCATTGGTTTTTTTAATTTAAATCTGCTTGCTCTTCACTCTTGAATACTTTCCTAATAAGGTTGAGGATTCTTGAAGTATTTAAAAAAAACCTGATGATTTTTTATTACAAAGCCTAAATGAAAAATGGAAAAAAAAAACCACATTTCAGATACCTTGGACAAAATGTTAGACAAAAGGGTTATGATTGTCTTAGGTGTGCAAATGAAAAGTTAACCAAGGATGTTCTTCCTTCCTTCCCTATCAATCCCAAAAGGAATGGGGTGGGATGTTATGAAGGGGTAAGGCAAGGGTATATTGAATCCAGCAGCACCCAACATTTCCTGTCAACTACAGAAAGCTCATCGAGAAAAAGCCCCCTTAAGAGTACAGTTAAGGGATGGCTGGAGATCATTAATTATCAGCTGCTTTGAATAATTTAATCTCCATTGGTAAATGCTCAGCACTTCATGTTATTATTTACGGCTCTCATTTCTCACACCTGCTCCATGAAAATGTGTTTTTCCTGATGGTCATGACCCAAGAATGCTAACTCAGAATGACTGAGAAAACTGGTTTATTATTTGGAGTAAGCATTCAGATGCCCACTGTCCAGCCACTGCCACCTCTCTGCTCCAGTAAGTGGAAGTAACCAGACACCACAATGGGGAAAAATTGTATTATTGTTTGGATCCAGAGGTTTAGACTGACTTACATATCCAAGATGCCTTGTGGAACAATAAGGTATGGCCATAAAGCTAAGGTGGTCTGTCTGTCTATATATTTCGGGTGACCTCAGTTTGCAAAGGAAGTGAACTGACAAAAGCAGGCACTCCAGCAAAGTTGCTCTGAACCACAGGCCAAAATTCTCAGCAATCCTGGGTTAGCATTTTGCAAAACTACATTGAAATCCAAACCCTTACTATTCAGCAAAACCGACTTTTGCACTTTGCATATTTAATTTGACCTGTTTTCTGATTTTTTTTTGATGCTATACTCCACCAGAGGCCAAAGAGGGAGAAACTAAGACTACCAAGAGACCTTAATTTACAATCATTCATTTAGCAACCATCGAAAGTTACGATGGCCCTGAAAAAGTGACTTACGCCTGGTCCTCACACTTATAGCCATCACAGATTCCCTGTGATCACGTGATCAAAATTCAAGAGCTTGGCGTGTAGTTCCAATAATTGCAGAGCCTTGGGGATTGGAGGGGGGGGGGTCATGGGATCATTTCCCATCTGACTTCTGACAAATAAAATCAATAGGAGAAGCCAGATTTGCTTTACAGCTATATGAATCACTATATGAATCGCTCAGTTGTAGTTCCACTTACCTTCCCTACCGGTTCACATTGCGTCAAAAGTGCTTTCTTCGCTTGCGCGCACACCCACATCACGGAAATGACCCTCTGCGTATGTGCAGAAGCCTTTGCGCATGCTCAGAGGGTTCTTTACGAGCCGCTTTCGAGGAGCAGCGACCAGAGGACCGGTTTGGGGGCGTGGCCAGCCTGCCATTGCTGCCGGTTCGGCGAGCGGGGGCAAATTTCCGCCACCGGTTCAGGCGAACCGGTCTGAACCGGCAGCAACCCACCACTGGAATCACTTAATAACCATGGCAAAAAAGTCATAAAATCAGACATGACTCATTTAACAACTGCCCTGTTTAGCAACAGAAGTTCAAGTCTATAGCCCGGAATCCAATTGTAAGTCATGGGCTGTCTGTAGTATGTTTCAATATTTCTTGCCCTGACGAATTTGCAGATTTTATTATAAGAGGGAACATATTTCTTTCTTGTTTGTTCTCTAGGGGACCATCACATTTCTTGCCTTTGAGTAACCTGCCACAGGAAGGGCTTTATAAGCACAGACGCCTTCAAATTTAATTGTTTAATTAATTAATTTTTCAATACCATACGACCCCAAGTCAGCTCGTTAACATAAATAAATGCTCTCAACAAAAGGATTTCTAGACAGTTGGTAGAAAATGCAGTTTGAGCATGCACCCTGCTACTGTTTCCTAGCTACAGTTACTGTCAATAGGCAATTTAGGGTGTAGAAAATGTGATGATATGGACAATATGCGGAGAAAGCAGCCCTGCATCTTAGCACAAGCATATCAGAACTAAAAGCATTTAATTCAGTATTTATCACTGTTGGTGGATTGTGCTCTGATCAAAGGGAGCCATAATTTGGAGGGCATTACTCTACAGGCTTATGGGATGATGACTTAGTGGCGTGGATCATAGTGGTTTATTAGCAATAAGTCTGTATTGTTTGATGGTGGCATCTTAATACATGGTCAATTCTTTGCACTACTCTTTTTTTTTTAGTCAGGCGTGTAATCTTTAGCATTGGGTTATCATAATACACTAAAGAAGTAATTCTTTAAAAAGAAGGAAACGCGTTGAATTCCTTTTACATTATAACACTGAGCGTGAGGATCTATAGCTGAAACTTTGCCCATTTGTTCCACTGTAAGTTCTTCTTCAATTCCTGAATTTTTTATTTATTTATTTATTTGTTCCTTACCTTTCTCCATCAGGTTAGGGATCTCGTTTTCTTTTTTTTCTTTCTTTCTTTTTTTTAACCAATCAGCTCACATAAGCCTGAAATCCCATTTCCATCTGGACACTGTAGTACAAAAAGTGGTGACAAGGAAAATCTCTTCATTCCATACTTTCCATTTGCAACACACACACACACACACACACACACACACACACACACACACACACGAAAGAAAAAAAATACACAGCAGTTTTAAGGGTCTACCTTCAAAATGCAAATACCTCCTCTGGGCTTTCGACTGAGTTTTAAAGGGTTTTCTTATTTGCATTTCCATCCCTCCTCCTGTTCCTTAGCGGTCCTTTTCACCTTTCTTTATTCAGATATACTTAGTGGTGCATTCATTGTGAATCTTCTGTACTCTGCACAGCATGGCTAGCTGAGGGTCTCCTCGTACAATGATGCAGACTAGACTTGGCAAGAAACTTAGGAGGGGTTGCCAGTAGCATCCACCGTAATAATTGACCTTGCTTTTCATTAAAATGTTGTCTTCCTTTGTTCTTTCTCGGCTTTGGCTTTTGTTTCATGGATGCGTGGTGACAAGAAGTCTCAAACGCTTTTTGACTTTTGTTAAAGTGTTTAGGAGTGAGTCTGTCTGTCTGTCTGTCTGTCTGTCTGTCTGTCTCTATCTATCTATCTATCTATCTATCTATCTATCTATCTATCTATCTATCTATCTATCTATCTATCTATCTATCTATCTATCTATCTATCTTCATCACCGTCCTCTTGTTTATGCACCACCCCACCACCTTTCCAATTGGTCTGGTAAATTTCACACGCCGCTTGCATCAAAAGGTAATATCCTCAGCTTAATTGTAAGCTAAATCTCTCTTAATCCAGGGGAGCATTTGAGATTCTATCCAAGTGTTCAATTTCCCAGGCCGCTGAGGTCTGTGAATTTCTTTCTCCAGCCTCCAGGCTGCTGCAGCACAAGTCAGCATAGCTAATGCAGATAGATCTCCTCCCCCTCCACGCACTCTCTCTCTCTCTCCTCCTCTCTCCCTCTCTCTCTCTCTCTCACTCATTCCTCTCCTCGCACCAACTCTACATCCCCCCCACCCTTGAAAAAAAAAGCTGTGCTTTGATTCGATATGAACAGACTGGCAACTCCAGTGCTCCAGCAACATCTGACATAACTCTGCAGATGGCTATGTTCGGATGATACACCTAAGGCTTGGGGTGTTTGTTTTTTCTTCCTTCAGGAAGGTAAAGATCTATATGCTAATCCTCTCTTTTTCTCCTTGTTGCCATCTTTTTCAGGATTGCCAGCCCCCAAGAAGAGCCCAAAGTCGGTAAGCACTTTTCAGCTACTAAACCTGTTTGATTATTTTCGTCTGGGGCGTGGGTGGGCGTTTCTTGAAATACAGATAAAAATAAGGTGGGACGCTAGATCTATGCAGCCGGCTCACAATCCTTATCCCCCACCCCACCCCACCTTAGCCAGTCCCTTTGAAAGTTGCCCGATAACCATTTTATTGCTGCACTAATTGCTTGGCATGGCTTTTACTGAAAGGGGGGTGGGGAAGGCAGGGCAGAAAGTGGTTAATGAAATTGGTGCGGGCGGGAAGCCTTGCCTTGAAATCAGTTTAGTAACTTACATATTTCTTCTTTTAATATTGGGCTACCTAGGCATTTAATTTAAGCTTGAAATGCCCTTTCTTTCTTTCTTTCTTTCTTTCTTTCTTTCTTTCTTTCTTTCTTTCTTTCTTTCTTTCTTTCTTTCTTTCTTTCTCTCTCTCTCTCTCTCTCTCTCTCTCTCTCTCTCTCTCTCTCTCTCTCTCTCTCTCTCTCTCTCTCTCTCTCTCTCTCTTTTTCTTTCTTTCTTTCTTTCTTTCTTTTCCGGTGTTGAAGGTTCATCCCCCTCTAAAGATAGTAATGCCTATCATTGACTACAATGGTTTTTGAGCTTTTTAATGTGCTTTATATTATGAATAATGCATTGAAGGGGGGAATCTTGGGGGTGGCTGCCTAACAGTATTACCAGAGAGAAAATCCCCTTTTTATCAAATACAAAAAAAAAAGGTATCCTTGTTGTTTCCCCGTAGCTGCAATGAGCTGCCCCGGCATTTTGCTTGCGTGAAGCAGTTTTCTTTGGGTAGGGAAATCATCCTTTATTGTTCTCGCTTGGATTTAGCAGCAGCATTCGGTATGCTGCAGGTTGGATTTTCCTTCTCTTTTGCCTTTTTTTTTTGTCAAGAAGAGAAAGAAGGGGAGGGATCAGTATTTTATTGTCCTTGCTAATCTCGCTTCTTTGCAGAGCAGTTACCTGGTTGACGTGTTAGCTAATAGCGTGGAGGTGATTGCAGGGAAGTGTAATTAAAACGGGCGATGTTGCAGACCTACACATGCAGACCCAGAGGAATAATGTAAATTACCTTGGCTTTCTAGGGAGTTAGCTTCTGCGGGAGGAAAGTTTTCCCATGTGTTGGATGATGGGTAAGGAAGCAGACAGGGATGATCACCAGCCATTCAGTCTCTGGATGGCAGGGAAGGAGAGGATTGCAGTCACAAGAGATTCTGCCAAACTTTGCAGCCGGTTCTTCTAGGGCTTCTTGGGATGAGACCCCCATCTTTGTGTGACGAACGGGAGGGGGGGAGATGTGCCGAAATCCCTTGCTAGTCTCAGTGCAACTTTGCTCGGTGAAAGGCAAACCCTGATATAATGGATGTGGTTTCTCCTGGCTTAAGATTAAAGTCACACACGCCCCCAGGCCTCTACTACGATCAGGCTTGCTTTAACATGGGTGAGACTGACCAGACAAGCACAATTTATACTTGGTCTCAAATCCCGCATACTCTGGGTTCAATTTTGTGTCACTGTCAGCAAAGGGTTTAGCCTTTGGTTAAAATGGAAGCAGGTGTGCAAAATGTGGGTAGGGGAATGGGCAGGCAAGCAGAAACGGTAGCCCTTCCTGTTTCCCCCTCCCCGTTTCTCCCTATCCCTGGAATTAAGTGAAATCTGATGAATGGATCCAAAACTTTGGTGTGAGAGTCTTCTCCCTTCACTGAAGTCCCAGAACACCCCCTTCTACTAATAGAGAGGCTGTCCCAGGTGTCTGGCTGGTGAGTGGCTCAAGAAATTCCTAAGAAGCTTCAAAAATCTTCTGTGTGGAATTTAAGATCCCTTTAGAGAGGATTTGGATCATTTTTGCCGAGTGAGCCAAGAGATTGTTTACAAACAGCTGTCATTCTAGAGCTGCTCCTTCTTTTCATTCATCCCCCTTTCCATCTGTCTCAAGAGTCAATTCTTTACATAAAGGTGGGGGGATGGGGAGTCTTGAAACGTTGCATTGCTGAGAGCACATGCCACGCCTCCTTTTTTTCCCCCATTTCCTTCAGAAGAGGGAAATTCTTTAGAAAATATAATTTCATTTAAAATTTAAAAAAGACCTTCCAAATGGGGCAGTAGTTCAGTAATATAATGCTGATTTATTTTGTTTGTTTGTGTGTGTGTGTTGTGTTTATGTTTTAATAACAAGACGGCTTTATCTGAAGGCATCATTTTGCTGGTAGCAAGAAGCAGAAACAGGAGATCTCAGGAGATTTTTCTTTATGTCACTAGAGATAAAATCAATCACAATATTGTAACAGGGATGTTTTAAAGAATGGGGGGGGGAGAATTAAAAGTATATGCTCTGGGAATCCATATTGCTAATGCTTGAAGCGGTTTTCCCTAGACATGTAATGATCCACCCTTCTCCCCCACCCCACATGGGATTTTTCTGAATCCAATCCTTGAAAATGCTGTATAATATTATCCAGTGGTTGCTGTTATTGGATGAAATCTTACTTGTTGACAGCTTTCCAGAATGACAGAACCCCTTTGCCCTTGAAGTCCCCAGCGGCTACTAACATGGTCTGGCAGTTGTGTTTCTTTTCCCTTTCCACCTTCCTAGTTTTGTTTCCAAGAGTCCCTTAAACACTAATTATTTCTTGATCAATAATAGACTAGCTGTTGTTCTGTGAGCAATGTGCAGCTTCCTCTCATGGCCACCCTTTTCCTCGGTTGTTTGAATTAAATTTAAAAACACACCTTAGCAAACCTTTGCTTTCTCAATCAGTTATGCTATGGGGATAACAACTCCAGACAGACATCATGATATTCTGCATCGGTCAGGTCCCACCCTGAGTGTCGTGCTCAGAGACAAGGAGTATGATCAGAATCTAAGTTCTATGAAGAGAGACTGAAGGACCTAGAAATACTTAGACTTGAGAAGGGAAGATCTGAGCCGAGGTGGTGCAGCGGTTAGAGAGCAGTACTGCAGGTCACTTTAGCTGACTGTGATCCGCAGGTCAGCGGTTCAAATCTCACCGGCTCAAGGTTGACTCAGCCTTCCATCCTTCCGAGGTAGGTAAAATGAGGACCCAGATTGTTGGGGGCAATGTAAATATACATTGCTTACTGGTGTAAACCGCTTAGAGAGTGCTTGCACTGTGAGGCGGTTTATAAATCTCACAAAATAAATAAATAAAATTAAGATCGAGCAGGGGCTTAGGAGCACTCTTCAAAGACCTGAGGACAGAGAAGATCAGAATCCCTTCTCTGTCATCCCAGAAGATTAGGCATGGACTTCAGGTTGCAAGAAAGCAGATTGCAGTTGAGGTTCCTAACAGTAAGAGCAATTTGATTGTGGAATTAATTGCTCAGAGTGGTGGTGAACTTCCTTTCACTGGATGATTGACTATGGAGATTCTCCATCATCCAGGTCATGGTTGTCCCAAAGATGCTTTTCCACAAGACAACTAGACTTTCTTAGTTTTTTTTTCCTTGAAAAAGTTTCACTTCTCATGCAAGGAGCTTCTTCAGTTCTTGATGACTTCACTGGATGACTTCAATGTTTTAGCTTGGTTTCCAGCACTGAGTAGGGAGTTGGCTTCAGTGGCTCAAATGGCCACTACTCTTATGATTCTGGGATATCCAAACCTGTTGGTAAGTTTAAAGTAAGGAAGGAAGATGACCTTGATAGAAAAGTTTAGGCAAAAGGGACTGGAACATTTTAAAACTCCACAACACCCAATCAACAATTAGAAGTGGTTCAGGCACTCCCCAATCCACTGAACCCATGAGGAGGAGGTACAGCAAAATCAAACTTATAAGATTTTATTAACCAGTCTTGAGGAAAGTAGTTTTTGCTTTCCTGTGGAGTTGATTTCATGGTCTGGTCTACCTGGTGAGATTGATAGTAGGAGTGATTTTCCTGAGCATTGTTCAAGCTTGGTCACAATATTACATTGCTTCATGAGTATGATGGGAATATGATGGGAGTTGTCATCTAAATAAAACTGAATGCATCTGCTTGTGAAAAACAAATGGACTTAGCTTTTCATAAATACAAAAAGGTGTCATTGTAGGGAGGAAAGTTGTGTAAATTTGCAGTGGCAAAAAATCAGGAGTTTGGTAGCACATTTTCCAACTGACCAATTTCATTAAAAAGGCATAAGCTTTCATGAGCTGCAGCTCACTATCAGATGCTCCACGTTCAAATATCCACATCCTTGCTTAATCATCATATAAAAATAGAGGGGAAAATTAACATTGCTTACTAAGTGGAATGAAGATACCTTACGTCACTATGACAAATAGGGGATCTCTGTAACTGCTATGGAAATTATCAACTTAGTCATTTTCAGATGACAAGTGGTAATGCTTCATGATACAACTGCATATGTAGAATGAGTAAGGGCAACCATTTTGGCAGGTGAATCAGATAAACATTGCTAATATTACTTCCAGTCCAGTGGTGGGTTCCTACCGGTGTGGTCCACTCTATAGCACCGGTAGCGGCCCGCTGGTGACGTCACAGTACCGGTGCAGTTGGTTGCCGGTGCCTGGGCACTGCCATTTTTAAAAAATATATATATTTTTTAAATTTCCTTCTGCGCATGCCCAGAAGCTGAGCTTCCGGCACTGCGCATGCACATGCGCTGCCTTCCTACGCCACAGTGAGTCCAAGCAGGGGAGGATGGCTGAGGGAGTGCGTGAGACGCTGAAAGAACAGGCAGCAGGAGTTATCTCCATTCCCCTCCCTTCAGCAGTCTGAGAAGTCACGAACGCGTGGTGATGATCCTAGGCATTTTCACACGTTTGAGGCTTCTTGAGCTGCTGAGGGGAGGGGGAATGGGCGGCAGGACCTATCTCAGTTCCCCTCCCTTCAGCAGTCCGAGAAGCCACGCCCACCCAGTCACATGGCTGGCAAGCCACGGCCACCCAGTCACATGGCTGGCAAGCCACACCCACAAAATAAGCCACGCCACAGAGTGGTAGTAAAGAAATTAGGAACCCGCCCCTGCTCCAGTTCTATGACAAGGATCAGTAGAGAAGGATGTACAGTATCTATCAGTTGTTACTAGTGGAAAGTCAAATGAAAAGTTCATGGAAAATGGAAGAACTGGTCCCTCAATTCTCTTTTACTGCTCTGAATCTGCTGCTGTAACTGATTTGGAGTAGACTTCTACCACTTGGTAGAAGCTTGTGAATAAAGAGTTAAGTTCATCCCCATCATAAAATCAATGATTAAAAAAATCACTCTAATTATGAATATTGTAGTCTTCAACATTCTATGGATGCCTTCCAGGTGTTTGAACTTATCTCACCGGCTCAAGGTTGACTCAGCCTTCCATCCTTCCGAGGTAGGTAAAATGAGGACCCAGTTTGTTGGGGGCAATATACATATACATTGCTTACTGGTGTAAACCGCTTAGAGAGTGTTGTGCACGGTATATAAATGTCACTAATAAATAAATAAATAAATAAACTTAAATAATAGTGTTTGTTGGTTGGCAATTTTGGAAAGCACCAATCTAGAGAAAGATGGAATACTGTAGCTGTTATCTCATAGGATGCTTGAAATGGTGAAGATATTGTACATAAAAATGATGACATTGCATACGTTGCATTTATGCTCATGTTATTAACACTGGAAATGTCATTGAAACAGAAGCAGTCTTCTAGACTTGCAAGTACCATGAAGGAAGGAGACGGATACACGTCCACTCTTTTTCTCAAGGACACCATTTTTTTTGAAGACTTCTTCCCATTTATTTATGAGATACTGTACCTTTTATATGAAATGAAATCGCAAAATCGATTTCACTTTGCCTTCGATTGTATGCAGGATTTTTTTAGAATACAGACCAGTGCCAGTTGAGAAGCAAAACATCTAATAATTTCCATCTTCATGGCATGAACAAAACCTTTCTGTGGATATTTTTGAGTATGTTATATAAATATTTTTTCACATTTTTTTTTCCATTGTAAGAGTTACCCTGGAAAGCCTACATAGGCCTAACAAGCCAGTGTAATTTGCCAGATAACTAAATGATGCTGATGCATTCGGCTGCCTTTCTTTGAGTTCCAGATAAATAAATGTGACCCAGAGCCAAAATCACTGCTGCCATTTCAGCAAATAGAATTGTATGCCATTTCCATTTGGAATGAAAGCACCAAAGTACTGAAGCTAAGGGAAAAGTAGGATTGAACCATGGACTATAATAAGACATTGCATCATTTTGGGGTGAAAAAATTCTTTCAGGAAGACTGCTGCCCACTATTAAAGATTTTATCTTTAATAGATTTTATCTAGATTTTTTTAGGCAACAGAAATTAGTCTTTTTTTCTACTTAGCTTGACAGAGCTTCTGTGACTAGCAGCATAGAACAGGGCATCAAAATATCAAGCAAGTTCTTTTTTAGCCTTAAGAGTAAAAAGTCCTCTATCATAAATACTAGCACATTTATTATTATTGTGCATTCTTTCCTGGATCGTTTTATTACATTCTTAAGGCTAATTGTAGACCTGGAGATTGGTTTCAGTTTACATATAGCACAGTCATTAGAGATTTGGCTGCAGTTTTTCAGTTAAAATGGCTGGCACTCAAAATATGTAAAACAAAACTTGTGTATGATAGTAATTGAACAGCAACACTGTAAAACTTTGTGTTCCAGTCAAAGAATTTTACTCATGTTTCACATTTACTACTGGAAATCAGTGAATGACTTCCAGAATGATGCATCCTGGGCAAAACCAAGAAAATGTTGGGAAGACACCAGAATATTCCATAGCAGGAATACGCTTTTTCACACAATCAATTCTGTGCACTTGCATAACACCAAAATAAAACTGTGTATTTCCAAATAAACATTAGAAGATGGCATTCCCGCTCTTCATGCTAGAGTCATAGCGTCTCTTTGCATTCTTCTATGCTCAGTGTGGTAGACAGTTGTCAATGGCTTGAGACCTCAAGGTAGCCTCCATTATTTCAAAGAGAAAGCAATAGGCAAAGAAATCTGGCAGCTGCCTAACATTGGAATACTTTAACAGTGCAACTCTTAAAGCAGAAAGTGAAGTATTAGTCTTGAGAACAATTTTGGCTTGAGGAAAATGGTGGTGCATAGGCTCCTCCCACTTCTGCATTCTGTTTATTGCCCTTACTTAGTTCAGTAGCTTTTTGCTCACAGGGCCATGTTACTACGTCTTAGTAAGCAAAGCCCATAGGTGAACTGAGAAGACAAGGTTGGGATCATTTATGGGTAATTTCAAAATTCTGCCTTCATGCATTCATTCTTTTGGGTGCCTTATGGTTTTTACATTTTAATAATGACTTTATATATTTATTGTTGTAAGTAATGGTTGTACACTATCCAGAGTCAGTTTTTGTGTGATGGGCAGCTATATAAATTTGATTGATGGATAAATAAATAAAATGAGTAACTAAGTATATGTTTTAGAAGCACTAAATGATGTAAGGATTTCTTAAACAAGGAACATAAAGGGGAAAAAAATCCATAAATCACAATTGGGAAACAAGTTTTCATTAGTGGAGAAGAGATAATATTCTTTTTATCCCAGACATGGAAATACTGTAAATAAGATTCCTGTTGTGTCAGTAAGAATAAGATAGAAGACTTATTTAAAGTCTCAGTATTTGGTGTGAATTTTACATTACTCCATTGAATATTTAAAGCTCAAAACTGCAATGGAGTTCATACATTATATCTTTATTTTTACATTTTGACCACATATTTTTATTTTCCCATGCCTATATTGGTCCTCTTCTCTATAAACCTGCTGCATCTTATGACAAAAAATTGTTATGGATGTGACAATATATTGTAATAATAGTCATGGCCACATTTGTCATTTTCACATATAATTATTATGTTTCTCTACTTACGCCCTCTAAACTTTCTGTTTTGTCTTATTAAATAAAATTTGAGTCCTGAAATTCCCAAGACATTTTTGAAAGTGAAGGAGAAGTAGACTTTTTTTTAAGTTTCTCTAGTAGGGTATACAAATCAGCCCTGATCCAATTCAGATTTGCAATTCAAATCAAATTGCTTGAAGTGTGTGTGTTTTCCTATGCGTTTGTGTTTTTGATTTGGATTTGTAGTTGGAAAAAAGAGTCATTTGTGTATGTGCAAAAGTTCATTGAATTAATTTGAAGGCACCTATACTTGATTTAACTCATTGATTTGGTTCAAAGATTCAATTTGACGGATGATTTCGGTCAAATTGCTCTCATCAAATCTCTGAATCGAAGCTTCCTACAATTGTTTTTAGGGCATTGTTGGTTTTGAATGAGTTTGTCTCATATGCACTATGTTCTTTTTTTATTTCTACTATTCTTTGGAGAAGTTTTAACCTCTCAGTCACTTTTTGTAAGTGGGCAGCCATATAAATTAACTAATTAAATAAACTCTCTACTTTAAGCAGTTCAAAATATGCATATGGATATTTTCACATTGATACTAGATTTCTAACATAGAAAGATTCTAAAGAAGTTACCAAATGTTTTTACTTTGTTAATATTTTTGAGTTAGAGTTCATTCATCATGCCAAAACATAATGCAGTTAGTTTGATTTCTCATCAAATATTGTATAAATCCAACCAATTCTGACTTACTCAGTAGTTAAGTAAGGTGTGATCTGAAAACATTGAGTCTTTATCAGGGGTGTAAAACTGGCGGCCTGCAGGCTGGATGCGTCACACGCAGACCACACCCACCCCAGCTCCGCAAATGGGGAAAAACCTCACGAAACATCACATGACCGCAACATGACATGGCAAGTTTGACATCTGTGCTTCATATCATTCAGTTAAACAAGGGAACATGAGAAATGCTTCTGATCTCGAAGAATTTTCAAGGGTCCTAAATCTATGCTAAAACTATTGTTAGATAATGTGAAACAATATTGTTTTTATTACTTCTTAAATTTGTCTTCACTATAAGCTGGTCAGAGCCAGGTGGGGCCAATTCTCTATTTTCCACGGATTGTCCTGCCTGATATTTGATCCTGCACCAACCATAATGGTAGCATATGTTTTTTTGTTTTTTGTTTTGCTATCTGCAGGTGCCTCTGAGAAAAAAAGCAAAGTGCTATTGGCAGTTGTCTCTCTTAAATTACTACTTTCTTCTAAAAATAAATTTGATTGGGTGACTGGTTGAGTGGTTGGGTTTGTCACAGTTCTATCCACCTTGCTCTAAAACCTTAAGATGTCGTGCCATAAAATGTACTTCCCCTACATTTTATGACACAACAAGCTTGTGAGATAATTGTGGCTAAGAGAGAAGAAAGGCATGGACAAAGTCATTGAGTGAATTGCCATTAAATGGGTTTCTTCAGTCCAAATATAATGCCTTAGCCTAGTGATGGCGAACCTATGGCACGCGTGCCACAGGTGGCACACGGAGCCATATCTGCCGGCACATGAGCCGTTGCCCTAGCTTAGCTCCAGCGCACATGTGCGCACCGGCCAGCTGATTTTTGGCTCACACGGAGGCTCTGGGAGGGTGTTTTCGGCTTCTGGAGGGCCTCTGGGTGGCAAGGGAGGGAATTTTCACTCTCCCCAGGCTCTGGGGAAGCCTCTGGAGCCTGGGGAGGGTGGAAAATGGGCCTACTGTGTCCACCGGAAGTCAGGAAATGGGCTATTTCTGGCCTCCAGAGAGCCTCCGGGGGGCGGGGAAAGCCATTTTCGCCCTCCCCAGACATTGAATTATGGGTGTGGGCACTCGCGCGTGTGCGATAGCACGCACACACCTGCTTTCGGCACCTGAGGAAAAAAAGGTTCGCCATCACTGCCTTAGCCTTTCACCCACCCTGACAATCTCAATCTCTCTCACTTTCTCTTTCTCTCTTTCTCTTTCTCTCTTTCTCCCTCTCTCTAGCTTTCTTACTATGTATTGGAATGGACAGAAGAAAAGCAAGGTAGTGAGTAAAGGCTTAGAATGCTAAGTTGATTAAGCAATGGTTTAGTTCCTATAGTTTGCTATTTTGCTTCTCTTTTGCTTTTCCAGTTTTAAGTTTGGCAACCACCTTATGGAGTGGATTTCCCTCCCATGCCTTAATTCCTGTAGGCATACTTAAGTGGGAACACTCAAAAGGGCAGCTAAAATGTTTTATGCTGTTGTACTTGAAGAAAAAGCAATTGTCTACATCCAAAGGTTGTTTTCACAGTGTATGTGTTTTTTTAAAAAACCAGGCGTGAATTAGTCATACCTGATAAGGAGAAAATTGGCCACATTTAAACAACAGAAAATGTAGTACTTTAGAAAGGAGAGCTAGCTAATGTTATTCAAAATGTCATTTGAAGTTAATTTTTTTTTAAAGTCTGTTGGAAGAATATCATTTTAGAAAAATGTCACTGATGGGACAAAAAGCTTCTACAAGGTGTCAATAAAGCCGCAAAGCAATTTTTGCTTTTGCAATTGCCACGCCTCCTCAAGAAACACATTTGTATTCATTTAAAACAAAATAGCACTTTCAGTCATATAAAGCAATATTAAGAGTTGCTTTATCATCTGCATTTCTTAGATTTTACTCATCACTACAAAGCCTGGGTTGCCATCATTCCATAGTAGCTACTAATAGATATTGTCATATTTTAGGTCTTATAACGTAATTAGTGTAAGAGTTCAACATCAAATAGCTGTCACAGAATGAAATCCTACCTTTATTATATTTAAAAAAAATCCTGTACACCTCTATAACTTTGTTGTGTTTGGCTATCTGGGAGCTGAATTTACTATTTTCCAATTGTCCCAAAGGTGCTTTTTCAAGAGGCAACTGGACTTCCTTGTTTTTCTTTGAAGACCTTTCGCTTCTCATCCAAGAAGCTTCTTCAGCTCTGACTGGATAGTGGGCAATGGAAGGATTTATACTCCTTGCAGACAGTTGGACATTTGCATTCTTTTAGAGAGTCGTTGAGGTTTATCTGTGTCCTCAGTGTCCGCTGAGTAATGCAAATGGGTGTGCCACCATGACTGGATAACTGAGAATCTCCTTAGACATTTATTTTCCATTTTCCATTTATTTTCTTGGTTAAAAGAACTTTTACTACTTTAAATTGCGGTCATATATGGATAAGGGCATGATTGACCACCCTAGTGATACAGGGGGCAGTGGCCTTTCTTCTCATTCTCACTGCAGGTGGTGTCCCTGCAGCAATTTTTAGTGTGACCCATGTCCTCTTCGTGTGCAGAAAACAGGAAGCTGTTACTGAAGGTTGTAATGAGATGTGGCAAATAATTTCCACACATAAAATCACTCCTATTTGTTCTGCCCACTCCACGTGGAGAGAATCAACAATGAGTTGGGTAGAATCTAGCAGTTTAACCCGGGATTCATTTAGGTTTGTGAACTCTGAGAAAATGGACAGGGTGATTTGTGGTTTGAATTTTCCCACTTGTAGGATTGATTCTTGCTCTACCTCAGGTACCCAGAGGTACCTGAGGTAGAACAAGAGGTCTATCTCTTGCTCTACCTCAGGTATTCCCAGAGGTATTGGAGGTGGGGCAAGTATTCCCAGAGGTATTGGAGGTGGAGCAGAAGATTAGATCTTATGTCAACTCACTCATCTTATGTTCTACCTTTGAAAGGGGCATTGTATGCCATCTTCCTGCATGTGACAAATCTTGCTATGTGCTGCCTGCTTCAGTCTCCTGTTCTTAAGGCAAATTATTGAGGCAATGATGAGGTTCCAACTCCAGACTGTTCTAGAGATAACAGATGGTCTGGACCACATTGGTTGCTCTGATGGATGGTCTGTGTTGAGCTTGGTAGAGGAAAGTGCATGGCTACTTCCTACATTTACCTATATTTGACCTCTTGGATGGCCTTTCACATTACTAAACACATTGGTGGTGTGTTTGCATATCATGTATAGAGCTGGGAGGGGAAAGGACTGGTTTTCCATGGTTCTGCTCCCTCCTGAATGGATGTGGCTGCTTTCAGAACTCATAGCTACTAATAGGTGTGTGGAATCTATGGGAAGGGAGGCTTTGCCATGCTGCAACAGGATGCATGGAACAGGATGACCTGTCAGTGGTTACCCATGCCTTCGTCATCTCTCAAATTTTATACTGCAGTACTCTACATGGGGCTGCCTTTGAAGACTACCCAGAAGGAGCAATTGGAAGGAATGCAGCAGCCTGCCTAGTCGTGGGTGAGAGGCACCAGTGCTACCTAATATTGGTTTTGAAAGTGCTATGTTTGCTTCCAGTAGGCTTCTGAGTACAATTTCAAGTGCTTGCTTTAACCTATAAGGCCATAGGTATTTGCAGGACCATGTGCTTCAGAGAGATCTGACTCATCCAAGTGTGTTCATCCCAAACTGCGGATGCTAAGAGTTCTCAGGGAGGGGGGCATGAGTATCCTGCTTCTTATGTTAGGCCCCACTCCCTAGAATAGGTTTATGACAATTCGCCGTGGCCAACTTGCCATGGCCAGCTCACCATGGGGACAACTCACTGCGGGATAAAGTGTTACACTAATATCAAAGAAATGGTAGAATAGAATCATTAAAAAAGGGATGCAAAAGGAGGGACAGAATGAAATGTGAATGGCAAAAATAAAATAAAAATTATTTATTTTAAATAATCAAATTGAATTGTTAATTTGTCCCGCGGCGAGTTGTCCCGCAAGTTGCGAGTTGGCCATGGCAAGTTTTCCTGCAGCATGTTGGCCATGATGAGTTGGCTGCAGCGAGTTGGCCATGGTGAGTTGGCCACAGCAAGTTGGCCCATTCCTCCCTAGAATAATGTACTGCTGAGCAGCTAAATGGAGCCTCCTTAACAGTCGTTCAGAGCAGGGGTGGGTTCCTCCCGGTTCGGACCGGATCGCCCAAACCGGTAGCAACCTGCTGGTGACGTCACTGTCGGTGCCGTTCCATGTGCACCGCCATCTTTTTTTAATTTTGTGCGAATTTTTCCCCTTCCGCGGCTTGAAAAAGGGCCCTCCCACCCACCCACGGGTGAATTCTGACCTTTATTTCTTCGCCCGAAGCACAGCTGATAAGTCCTCAGCTGTGTTTCGGGCTAATTCCTGATTCTGAGCATGCGCGAAAGCCAAATCGCGCGAGGGGACACGCGTGTGAAATGTCGTGATGCGAACCAGTGGCGAAGGTAAGTGGAACCCACCCCTGGTTCAGAGAGTGGTGAACACTCACCCCTTCTGCACACTTTTGCAGCGGGATGTTTTGGGATGTCTGCTGCATTTGCCATCTTGTTCTGTTCCCCTCTTCGGTTCCAGTTTGGTTGTTGTTGTTTCCTATTATATTATTTCTATGTTGTCTGGTGTATGGTGGGCCACCCAGAATCCTTCAAATCGGGTAGCTTTTAAGAAAATGAATGGACGAAAGTTGAGTACAGGTAGTCCTTAACTTACAACTGTTAGTTTACTGAGAGTTTGAAGTTATAGTGGCACTGAAAAAAAAGGGACTTATGACCAGACTTCCCACTGAATGACCGTTGCAGCATCCCCACTGTCATGTGCTCAAAAGTTGGACCCTTGGCAACTGGCATATATTGATGATGATTGCAACAGCCCAGGGTCATGTGATCAACCATTCACAGCCTTCACAGCCAGCTTCTGGCAAGCAAAAATCAAACTGGATTCACTTAATGATGCATGCATGATTCACTTACCTGCAGTGATTCACTTAACAAGCGTGTTTTTAAAAAAGGTTGAAAAATTGGTTGTGACTCACTTAGCAACTGCCTTGCTTAGCCACAGAAATAATGGTCCCCTGTTATGGTCATAAGTCAAGAACTATCTACAATAATAGATGTCACTGTTTTGATGTTGGGATGATGTCTTTTTTTAGCATTGTTTCTATGGGTTTATATCAGTGGTTTTTTTTTAAATCAACTGCCAGGGGAGTCAGTGATATAAAAATGCTGTTACAATAATCAATGAATATATTATTTATGAAATGCTACCGAAAAGCGCTTCTATAAAACTTTTCTTTTAAATACGCTACATATTTCAGACAAAGGTTTTTGGAGCGCTGAATATTTTTTGACAATGAAGTGAGCTTAGGTAGCTCCAGATTGTAGTATCCAACTCCATAATTACATTTTCTCCTGCTTGCTCACATTCCCTATTCCTTTTGGCAGGTTCTCGCTGGCATAATTTTTCATAATTGTATTATAGTCTTCTTCCTCAGTTGGAAACATGATCCTAATCAGCAAGGACACACACTGCGGTAGAAATTCTACCTTAGAGATGTAACAGTTTGGAACTCTAGCAGTATTTTCTTGCTGTCAATCAGTTTAGAAAAGCAAGCAGCCAATCAGGTTTGTCCACAGTGTGGTGTCGTAAGTCAGAGTTTGGGGAAAAGGGTTGGTAGCAAGAAAAGAGTATCTGCCTGTAGCTCCCACTGTAAAGCTGAAGTTGATATAGATGGGATTAGTGGAAGATACCACTGCAGTTTTTCCACCAAAGAAGCAGATGTTTTTCAGCATAGTCTCTGACATGCTGTATCAATGTGTTTTGGCCAAGCCCTTGCTTTTTAAAGATATTTTTGTACTAAGATGCAAGAGCTACAATTTAGTTGTTCTGTCTGTTTTCTTTTATATTTCATGTTAGTGATGATGTTATACAATTGTGCTCTGGAGCATATGAAAATAATTGGCATTGATAGATTAATTCAGTGTTTCTAGACTATCATTTGGAGTTCTCTGGTACTTTCAGTGAAAAGATTATCATGAGCGGACAAGCTTCTTTGAAAACCATTGTCTTATCTCTTTTAAATGTTATTTGTGTTGCCCAAATGTATTGGACTTAAAGAAAGTGTCCTTACTCAACAACATGCTTTCTATCCCACAAGTATCTTAAAACATGATGTAGAAAATAATCCAAATATTCTAGCTATCATAGATACTTCAAATGATTTTCAGAGTTTGGAAATTTGATTTGGTTTGGTTTCAAGCATTATTTTGAGACTTGTTTCATATTTGTGATGCGTCTGAATATTCTTACATACAGTGGAAGCAGAACATTATTCCAGGTCTGGGTTATTGTAATGTATATTGATTTTGAGCTGTCATGACTGCTTGATGTATGGGAGATAAATAGAATCTGCGTAGTTGCACACACTGCTTTGTTCCCCTGAAGTTGATGTCATTTATGCTCATATTGTTTTGGCATTATCATTTATATAGAATGAGAATCTCTTCTGTAAATTTCATTTCACCCAACCTAGACGTTGTAATAAATTATAGATGGCCGATCTAATTCCCACACTGGATTTTTTTTTGTCCCATGTTTAACAATCTATTGTAAGAGATCAGAATTGAAAGAGAATTCAGGATATGACACTTTACATTTCTTATTAGAGACTAATGGATTTTTCAGTTGGCAAAGAATTCTGCTTTTGTACCAATGTAAGAATTCAGAGCAACTTTGATTTTAGGTATCTAACCTTCGAAGGGAACATAGGTGTGCTGTCCCTGATTCTGTCTCTTCTATGGGGTTTAGACAGTTTTCCTGGCAAAAAGCAGATTAAGAATCTAAGACAAGAAACATTGCACCCTTCAAATTTAATTTCTGGTAGCCGTTTTTCTTATCTGAGAAAAAAAGCCACGTTTGAGTACAAGTCTCAACTTTGTTATGATGGCGAGAGAAACTTTGTGTGTCTGCTGGTGCTGTGCATAGTATTTAGGGGAGAGTGTGAGAGAGCCACTGAGTCATTGTACGTACCAAAGAGAAACTGTTTGAACCGATCTGATATGATCCATTCCTTGTTCCTATTCCTGGATTTCAAATGCTGTCTTCAGCAGAAGACGACTCATTTGAGTTCCTAATCCATACAGAATCCTTGATTGGGAATGTGTCTGTGTAGTATCGGAGGGATGCCAGTGTGGTTCGTGATGGATGACTTTCTCTTCCTCCGTCATTCTGTCTGTCTATCATTGGGTGAATTTTCCTGCGCTCAGCAAAAAAAAAAAAAGGAAACCGCCAAAGCCCCAAAGTGCCCTTATATATTTATTTAGGAACTTGCAGAAGTGCTGAAGCTAGAGGGGGGAAAACAGGCTAAGGGAAATTGCTTGCTTGCAGATCATTAACCTTCTTGGGATTCCCCCTTCCATCCCTACTCTTCCTTCTTTTCTGGCTCTCTTCCTGGACAGCAACCACTTGAACGGAAAGACAGCCAAAACAGCTCCCAGCACAGCGTCTCCAGCCACCACAGCACCCACACGGCTTCACCGATTCACAGCACTCAGGTGCTTCCCGAATACCCTGTTCCTGAAACACCAGCGACAGACCAGCCGGACAACGCAGGGCAGAAAAAGCCAGATCCATTCAAAATCTGGGCCCAGTCCAGGAGCATGTATGAAAGCCGACGTGAGTATGCCACGAGATATTATTATGCTAATGGCCGCTTTAGACAGCAGTGTCTATTCATTATTATCAACTTCTGACTTCAGGAAGACGTTTGCTTGGGCTGAAAAGAATAAATTTGCCTTTGATTGCATTAGTGGGATATGTGAGCAGGGGATGCTATCCTGGCTGTGGCTGAAAATGGGTGGGGAAAGAAACCAATATTTTGCAACTAGGAAGATTAGCAAATTATTTGTAATTGTAGGAGCATTGCTTGCTTGCAAGAGGTAGATTGAGGGCTCAATGATGAGCAAAGAAGGACACATATTTTCAGTATTATGACTTTTTTGGGGGGGAAATGTCTGTTTATTTTGTCTTTTTCATTTAAAAATAAATCCATTCCTAAAAGGAGATATATTGTGTAGATCAAGGGTGTCAAATTCGCGTCGTCACGTGACGTATCGTGACTTTCCCCCCCCTTTGCTAAACTGGAGGTGGGCGCGGCCCGCGTGTGACGCATCCGGCCCGCAGCCCGCGAGTTTGACACCCTGGTGTAGATTGTCCAAATGCTTTCCTCATAAAGACAAAAGTGGGCAGTTTTTCCTGTTTGTAGCTAATTTCTACAAAATCTTATGCTCTCAAATCTTCATCTTGCAAAGGGTTAATTAAGGAGTTAGTTGAAATTGAACATCACAGTAGTATGCTTAAAGAACCTTTGGGTAGGAGCATCCGGCCCCTGTGTGTTCAATTATCCCATTGTTTTTCATTAGTCAGGTTAACATTTCCTAGTTGGCTAGTTGAAATACAAAGGCTTAAATCCAAAGATGCTGTAATCCTAAAAAAAATGTAAAAAAAAATACAAGTGCATGGCTGAGTGACTTTCTGCCAAGCCATGCTTGCCTTTATTATTATGTGTTGTTCCATCAATGCAGAAAACAAATAAATACAGTAAGTAGCTTTTATTTTAGTTCTTAATAGATTCAGTCCACAAATAATTCAATAGAGGGTTGATTTGATTCCAAAGGATTTTGTTTGTTTATTATTCTCCCTATTTTAATGCATTTATTTTTCCCCTACTCCCCCCTCTTTTATTGATGGGTTATTTTATGATGAGATTGATAGCCAATATACTCTTGGGACAGAGCGTGATACAAATAAAGTAAATAAATAATAAGTAATAAAATTAAAAATAGATGTCAATGAATATACTTTTGATTTTAAATAATGGATATTTTTTTAAATAGCATCTTTTACAGCATGAATTATCATTTAAGAGTGATTTAGGGATAAAACAGTTTTGAAACTACCTACGTAAAAAAGCGCCATTTATCATGTGGAGTTGGGATTTTGCATTGTCTGTAGTGAACTGAATGGACTTAAAGTAAAATCAGTGTTGAATGATTGCATGAAGGGTAGGAAAATGTTGGTAGAGACTTTGCAGCTAAAACAATGCCAAAGTCTCTTTATTGCTTGGCTGTTCCTGTCGTATTACTCATATTTGTTCTAAGGAAATGGCAAAGGACGTTTCTCTATACATTCAATTCTAAATAGCATAATGGGCTTCTACATTAGCCTTTTACATGTGGGTGGATGTCTGCAGGCTAAGAACTAGACCCAAAGTTCCTCCAAAAAGGACAAATACTATTCTGAGCTTAAAAGTACATCTTCCATAAAACATTAATAAATTTATTTTTGTGTTTCAATTCTGGAAATCTGGGATAAAAATATGTTCAACTTATTAACTGCCCATAGATTGCCCTGGACTATAGAGCCTGTCTATATCTGAGGTTCCTCCTTCCTTTGTCTACCCAACATATTAGTAGCATCTCCTCTTCCTCTCAAAATGTTCAACTGTTTTAGAGTAGGAAACAGTTAAGCATTGGTTTCTGATGATCAGAGGACCAAGGTTAAATCCTACCTTCTAGGGCAGTGATGGTGAACCTTTTTTCCCTCGGGTGCCAAAAACACGTGCGCATGTGCTATTGCGCATGCGCGAGTGCCCACACCCATAATTCAATCCCTGGGGAGGGCAAAAATGGCCTCCACCACCACCCTGGAGGCCAGAAACAGCCCATTTTCCAACTTCTGGTGGGCCTAGTAGGCCCGTTTTTCGTCCTCCCCAGGCTCCAGAGGCTTCCCTGGAGCTTGAGGAAGGTGAAAATGCCTTCCCCCGCCCGCCGGAGGCCTGCCGGAAGCCGAAAACACCCTCCCAGAGCCTCTGTGCGAACTGAAAATCAATGGCTGGAGTGCACATGCACGCTGGAGCTGAGCTAGGGCAACAGCTCACGTGCCGGCAGATATGGCTCCGCGTGCCATAGGTTCGCCATCACTGTTCTAGGGAGAACCTCAGAGACAAGGGAGGCCACCTGATCTATCTAACACTAGGCCAGAAAAAGAGCAGATGCAGGACCAGGCCTTGTCCCTTCTCATCCTATGAAACAGTATTTCTCAAACTTGGCCACTTAAAGATGTGTGGACTTCAATTCCCATAATTCCTCCTCTAGCAATTACCCATTATGATTGGAGTACTCTGAGAATTGTAGCCCACACACCTTCAAGTGGCCAGGGTCGAGAAATGCTGTTAGAAAACAATGACAAGAATCCCAGTTGCCAAACAATCACACGAGCATGGGATAATCTGCCCTACGAGGTTTGTGTAAATGGCTACTTTATGGTTTACCATTCGCTTCTCGATTTGAAGAAATGATTTTCTTTTGTTCCTCCTTCACTTGGGTGTCTTGTCTTTTTTTAGCTTAGAAAGCTGGTAGCAGGGTTGGCTGCGCAATTTTTAAGTGACAATGACTCAAGGGAGGTAGCAATTGACCGAAAAACTGGGAATATAATCCTATGTGATATTAAAGAAATTCACAACTCTGATATTCTAAATCCAGTACAATTCTAATGCAGATTACAAGGGGAAACTATCCCCTATAATTTGGGGGCTTATTAGTTGCACATTTAATGTAAGCATGTAGCTTGGCCTAAAAAGATTTGTGAAATTTTTGCATTCTCATCATGCAACTTCTATTATATGGAGTTTTTGTCTCCTGTTCCCTCCCTCAATCATCCCTGCAGTAACATTTATTGTTTATTTATTTTTATCCCACCTTTACTATTTTTTTTATAAATAACTCAAGCCTGCAAATATATCTACCCTGTTTCCCCCAAAATAAGACATCCCCTGATAATAAGCCCAATCAGGCTTTTGAGTGCATGGCAATAAGGCCAAGCGCTTATTTCAGGGTTCAAAAAAATATAAGACAGGGTCTTATTTTCAGGGAAACACGGGTAGTACTCCTTCCTCCTCCAATTTTCCTCACGACAACCAAAGATGAGTAAAGTGGGAGTAGAACTCAGCATCGCCTGGTTCTAACCTGGTGCCGTACCCACTAGACCACATTTGTCTAAGACCCCCTCCCCCATACCTATATATAATACTGACAGCTAAACAGGTTATTAGAAATAGCTAATTACTAATTAGAATAAGCTCAACAGTTTCAGCTGCAATCTGTTCTCCCGTCCGTCCGTCCATGTGTGTGTGTGTGTTTCTCAACTTCTCCATCTACATATTTAAAAAACACAAGTTACATGCATTTTAGGAGTTTTGGACTCCTTAATATTGAGCAAGGGGGATTCTTTGTTGCTGGAGGTCGCATCGAATGTGCTGTTGTGTTGTTGTTATCTGCTCTATAACTTTCCATTACTCAAAGACTTCCCTGGATGCCAGGGGCGGGTTGCTCACTTACTGATACCGGTGCGCTGCGCGCGCATCTCCACGTTTCAGGAGCGCACTCACTATGCATGCGTGCCCCCTCACGCGATTTTGCTTCTGCGCATGCGCAGAAGCAAAATCTCGCTGAAATCTCACACGTGCGTCCCGTCATGATTTTAGCACGATTTTGCTTCCGCGCATGCACAGAAGCAAAAAAGCCCAAAAATTCTCAAAAAAAGATGGCGACATGCGCGACGGACCGGCGAAGACGGCACCTGAGCAGTCACGCGCAAATTGCGCAATTGGCCGCTCCCTACCGGAGCTACGCATCGGATCGCACCGGTAGGAACCCACCACTGCTGAATGCTGACAGTTTCCCATTTAAAAAAAGAATAAAAAAGTAAAGGATGTTTTTCCTTGAAATGTAATGTAAATGGAAGCAGTGAAAGTCAGGATGGATGCAGCTTCTGAAGACATATAATGTCGTCTATAAATATGCTTTATATACTGTATAAAGTATATAATGAAATACAAAATATTCATACATAGGTTTATCCAGTTCCTAGATGACTAAGTGTGGCCCTTCCTTCCTCCAGACTCGACTTTTCCAGACTCCATGCTTCTCCAGAAAGAAAGGGGTTTTGAAAGTATTTTCAAAATCAAATTCTCTTTTAGGATATTAATGCCTACTGAGATTTTAAAAAAAGCACATCAGTACCGTAAAGGCTGGTAGATGGATGAAAGGGGATTTCTCATAGTAATATTGTTCCAGCTGGGTTGAACAAAAGCAACCCGTGGAAGTGCTGTAAATTGTATGACCACTGACACTTGCATAGGGTTTTATCTCATGCATATTTTAACATTATATTTGCTTTTTAAAATATAAATAATATTTAAAAAACATTAGTGCTTTTTTTAAGAAATGGGGTAAGTTAGTTAATCAGAATTAGCTCAGAACGTTCTAATTTTTATGTTTGAATTTTGAAAAGTTCAAATTCCTTGAAATATTAATTTTACTGTTATTTCAATGTTGCTGTTATTTGCCATTTAAAGTGACTTTTCCCAACTGAACATTATTTGAGAAATTTAAATCTATGAGCAGAATTATCCTTGACTTTCAAATATTTTGCATTTTAACAAATAATGCATGAAGAAACATTGACAATAAAAACCAACATAGCAATAGCAATAGCACTTAGACTTATATACCGCTTCATAGTGCTTTACAGCCCTCTCTAAGCGGTTTACAGAGTTCAGCATATTGCCCCCAACAATCTGGGTCCTCATAATAATAATATTACTGAATATTACTAAGATTATAAGGGAAATGTGAGAGAATTACCTTAGATATTTTAATCCTGATTGAGCGATTATGTGTTATCAGGTCGATGTTGATTCTTAGTGACCACATAGATTTTCTTCATTATGATCTGTCTTTAATCTAGTCCTTCAGGTTTTCCAATGGTAGAATTGGAAACAACAGCAACAACAATAATAATAATACCACCAATAGTAATAAGCCCATTGAGTACAATCTCAAACCAATTGGAGCAACATCAGCATTCTCAAATTCACCATCAGTCAATTGCAAAAGGCAACTTTACTTAGAACAATTTACATCATGTGATGATATCTGTAACACTATCAAACATCCACATCTGCCTATCCCAGGTTCTTGGGAAGGACTCGATAGGTAGATGAAAATGTCCAATCCAGTCTGAACATCTGGAACATCTTAATTGCAAACAGTCAATTGCAATTACTCAGAACAGCTTATATCCCACAACAATACCATTTATACCGTCAAACAACAAAATCTGTTTTGGGGACTTTGGTTCATTCAAGATCTGATGGGCTGCTAACTACCAACTGCTCAGTTTGATCCATCCCAGAAATGCAAACGAGAGTGGACTGCTTGTGAAACTCACCTTTTGCCTCCTTGGGCAGACAGTCTGAGGGCCGATGTGCATTCTGTCAGTGAGCTGATGGTCCACTAAGCAGTTTAGAGTCAGAATATTGCCCCCAACAATCTGGGTCCTCATTTCACTGGCCTTGAAAGGCTGAGTCAAGGAAAGCTTGAGCCAATCAGGATTGAACTCCGGCAGTGGGCAGAGTTAGCCTGCAATACTGCATTTTAACCACTCCGCCACTATGGCTCCTAAGAATCTAACCAACCAGCCCTTTCTGCAGAGTACAATTTGCAGTCAAAAAGAATTTGTCCAATGTCTTCAATGGCTGATGCTACAAATACACAGTCTTTTTTTAAATAAAATTCCATGAAACCTCCCATGTCTCTGCAGAAGATTGGCAGAACACGTCCATGAACATCAACTAGCAGAAGACATAATGAAAATCCATTAATTTCACAAAAGATAGGCAGACTTAACCATAGGTTTAACTGGGGAACTATCAGCATTTTAGACCAAGCCAAGTCTAGAACCATAGAGAATTCCTGGAAACCTGGGACTCAGACAAATTGGCCATCAACTGGCATATTGACATAAACAACATCTACATGCTATTCAAGAGACAGTGAAAAAGCCAAAAAGGAAACAAAAAGACCAAAACACCTCTTCACCAGCAATCAATACCCAGATGAGCATAGATTAACACCAAGATTAACATTAGACCCAACAATCAAGAAGCAGACAATACCCCAAACAAGGAGCTGCCAAACAAGCTAACAGTAAATAACTGTTCAATCAAGGAACCACCAAGACCACTCCCACCAACACTAATTGGGAAAGCCACTAGACTATAAAATGAGAGCTAACTTCACTTCCTATTAGCACTGATGATGTTACCTAGTTTGCTAATGAAACGTCTGCAAGAAGACAACAAAGCTAACAGAGCATCAAGTCCCCACAATCTTGTATGACTCTGATTGGAGTTGCTATTGGAGAAATTGATACTTTGGCTAGAAACCTTCTGTTAGAAGTGGAGTTCTCAAGAATACCAAAATGGCTTCACAATAAATTTGGAATCAATACATTGATTGCTTCCAACCTATGTCTTTGGCTACTTGAGTAATAAATATTAATAAGTAGTAATAATGCAAATCAAATCAAAACAGTACTTCTTAGTTTCTTGCTGGTGTCCATTCCTTCAACCATAAAATTTCTGCCATTAGCAATGCAATGCCTTCCTTTTTTCCTCAATGAAATTCAGTCATCCCTTATTCTACCTACATTAAAGAGTAAGTGGCTTATTTTAAAGCATTTAATCAAAATGCTTTGGCTATATTTTTTTTAGAAAAAATGTTCAAATATAAAATAATCAAATATACAGATTAAAACAATACATAAGGTAACAGAAATAAGAATTAGCAGAAGATTCAGGTCATAGGATCATGAAATATAAACGGACCTCAAAGAATGTAGTCCAGTCTCCTGCTAATTTAAAGAATCTGCAATTAATGCAATTTTGATCTCTACTTAGAAATTCTTAATAATGTAGTGTTCACCAACTCTGAAATGGCCTGTACATTCCAGATGTTCTTTGGGGTGTTTTAAATGAAGTTCCTTGCCTTGAAATTTGAACCTGGATCCTGTCTTAGATCCAACATGTATGTGACAGGTCCACCAACTATGTGATAATATTAGAAGATGGTGGTGATACTATTTTTCTGAGTAACTGGAAGCACCAGTGATTTGAAAAGTATATCCAGATACATTCAAAGTAACTACAGTATCATATAAATCCATAGGTACATCCTTAGCAGACAAACCAGCTAGTTTTCTCTTGTATGAAAACAAGTTACTTACTTCATGATATCTGAGGAGTATCCCACAATTAATATATTGTTTGCTTTCTTACTGTTATATGTATATGAGTTCAGTTGTCCCTTTGTACATAACAGGCAATTGCCATTGTATTCAGGGGTGGGTTCTAACTTACCTTGCTGCCGGTTCGCTTCCTCCCGCACCATGTGGCTTCTGCAAAGCAAAAAACAAGATGGCGCCTACGGTGCCGCCATTAGAGCCAGTTCGGGGGCGTCACCAACCGGCGATCGCTCCCGGTTCGGCGAGCGGGGGGAAATTCCTGCTACCGGTTCAATCCAAACCAGGAGCAACCCACCTCTGATTGTATTGTGTGTGGCTGGCTGGCTGGATCAATAAATAGAGAGATAGAGATATATAGATAATACAGAATAAAAACTGACAAGAACTAATATTTAGAATAGTGTTATTTTCAAGAACCATCCTTTACCTATTCAGCAAATGCTGTGCCCTGAATCCAAATAGGCAACCTATTTCTTAAAAACATAGATTTAGCAGAAGTTGCTTTTTTCTCTCCCTCCTCTTTGTTTTGGCGTCTTAGTCTAAAATTTCCTTGAGGATTGCTGCAATCTGTTATTGTGCTGCCTGCATGCTTTACAAAGCTGCCGTATCCTATGTAGGGGCCATCTGTCAAAGCAGCAGTGACAAAATGAATTAATCTGAATTGCAGATGTGTTAATGAACCCCTTTGAAAAGTTTAAGCAAGCTTTAATTAAAACAATGCAGAAGAGGGTTTAAACCTTTTTTTAGAGCTTTAACAACTATTGCATTCATTTTTTTTTAAATATTTGGATTTTATTTGCAGTCATACACTAGATGTGCTGCTTGTAAATCAGATAAACAGAAAAGCCCATGAAGCAATTCCTTAATCCATAATTAGATAAGTTTGAAAAATGTGAGAGCAAGAGAAATGGGACATTTTTGCTGAAACAGCTTTAAAACAAAGTGTTGGCTTCTGTGTTGGTGAAAGGTTTGAAGCACTTATCCTTGCATGGTTAGGAAACAAGCAACCACATTTAAACATACATGTAGTCCTTGATTTGCAACCATAATTGGGACCAGAATTTCCATTGCTGAGCTTAAGTGCCTTTGCTTAATAAATAGCACTTAGGCTTATATACCGCTTTATGGGGCTTTACAGCCCTCTCCAAGTGGTTTACAGAGTCAGCATATTGCCCCCAATAATTTGGGTCCTCATTTTACCGACCTTGGAAGGATGGAAGGCTGAGTCAACCTTGAGCCTGGTGAGATTTGAACTGCCAAATTGCAGGCAGCCAGCAGTCAGCAGAAGTCGCCTGCAGTTCTGCATTCTAACCCCTGCACCATCTCGGCTCTTAATAACAAACGATTCCCAATTTTGTGACCTTTTTTGGAGGGTGGCACGGTTGATGAGGAAATCACCCTACTTGTCAACTGAATCATGCGGTTATTAAGCAAAGCTGGCTGGGAAGGTCACAAATGGTGATCACATGACCCTGAGACACTGCAACCATTTTAAATATATGCCGGTTGCCAAGCTCCTGGATTTTGATCACATGACTGTGTGGGAATGCTATGACTCCTTGCACACTTCGTAAGTGTGAAGATTGGTCAAAGGTCACTTTGTTCGGTCCCGTTGCAACTTTGGGTGGTTCCTAAATGGATGGTTTTAAGTCGAAGACTGCCTGTATCCTATTTGAAAATCCTAGAGTTAGTGTTACCCTATTTGTAAAAGTGCTCAGCTTCTGAGGGGTACGGCCATTCATGTGGCAATGTAACTAGAAAGGACAAAGGCAACATTTGAGTTTAAACGAAAAAAAAATAGAAAAGAAATAAAGGTTTGAGATTGGGATTTTGTTTTGAGCAAAATAGGTGCATTATTTCTCCAAGAGGAAATACTTTGTCAGTTTTAAGCTGTTAAAGAAAGGTCAAATTTTGCCCCGCAATTTGAACTGCGTAGCTTTAAGCCATGGATAGTGGTCTTTACTTGTTGGAGAATCCTGTCCAGGCCTGCTCCAGACCTAGAGATAAAACTCCAGAAAAAGTTCATTTTCACATTCATTTTGAATCCAGACTTTTTTATTCAAAACTTTGGATAGAATAGTGTATTGCAATGCCCAACAGTATTCCAAGTGTGGCTTTACCAAGACATTATAAAGTGGTATTAATACTTCATGTGATCTTGATTCTATCCCTCTGTTAATGCAGCCTAGAACCATGTTGGCTTTTTTGGCAGCTGCAGCACAATGATGGCTCATATTTGATTGTCCACTAGGACTCCAAGATTCCTCTCATATTTGCTACTATTGAGCCAGATACTACCTATACTATACCTGTACATTTGGTTTTTCTTGCCTAAATGTAGAACCTTACTTTTTTCACCATTGAATTTCATTTTGTTAGATAGTGCCCAATGTTCAAGTCTGTCAAGATCCTTCTGTATCTTAAGCCTATCTTCTGGAGTGTTAGCTATTCCTGCCAGCTTGGTGTCATCCGCAAATTAGATCTTCCTCTTCTGTCCCCTCATCTTAATCATTGATGAAGATATTGAAGAGTACTGGGCATAAGACAGAACCTTGGGATACCCCACTGTATACTTCCCTCTATGTAGATGTAGTTCCATTGAGGATTACACATTGAGTATGTAAGGACCTGAATCTGTCTGTTATTAGGCTAGTGCTCAATAGTATGATCATAGGTCCTTGAACTGGTCAGTGGTTTTCAGATTAATTGAATTTTCTCACAGAAGTTTATATAATTGATGTCACCACAGCTTTGTTTTTAATTCGGAAAACCTGTGTCTGTATCAGCTGGGCCTACATGTATATTAATATCAAAATCTATGCTAGCAGAATTACTTCATGTACAAGTCATGAGTATTCACTATAATAAAAAAGTTGCAAAAATGTTTTATTGCAGCAGGAGTTTTAAAACAACACAAGGTTTTATTCAACTTCCTCCTGCTTCTGGGTACCTCTCATTTTAAAAGGGTGCAATAAATCAATATTTTATTGAAAATCATTAAATGTAATTTGCTGTAGATTTTGTTTTCTAACCCTGTAGGAATTCATGTTGTCAAAAGCAAGAAATGCTTCTTGCTGCTTTTTTTTTCTAAAACCCAGTTAGAACATGTTTGTATCTTATATTTTGATCCAATTATTCCCATTTCAAATTTTCCAGCTCTAGATAAATCTATTAAAATTGGTGGGTCTGTTGTAATCCTCGGGAGCTGTAACTTTGAGGGGTGTCATGATAGATATGAAAACAGATGCGAAATTGAACTGAAGCAACAAAAAAAATGGATTTCATTAAGCTTTGCAAAATGTTAAAATTAATATTCACAGCTATGTCACCTTCGCCTACGACTGGACTGAGCAAGGGTGAAAGAGAAAGAGAAATCAATTCCACGAGTTTTGGAGAATGTAAGAATGAGTTGAGAATTTTATATCTTGTCTTGCTGTCCATCATGTAGTAGTGTTTGTGATTTGGGGGAGTTCATGTGGCTGGGTTGGTTGGAGATTTTGGCATGAAGCATGAAATGTACTAAGAGTCACTAATGCTTTCCTTAATGTGTCACTGTCAACCAACATAATGGAAAAAAATATTGTAGCTAAAGTGAAGTATTAACACTGCTCTGTTTAAAAAAGGTTTACCTGTAGACACCTGTTATCATTCCTTCTCATCCCATGTTAAGAACTCTTTTATAACTTTTGCATGAAATCATTGAGAAATTGCAATAACGAGTCAGTATGGATAGCCACTGGTGTGAAAATTGATCCTTACATCATGGGAGACTGAAGACAGAATCAAGTTTAGTCATTGTAGAATACTTGGTAGAGGGTTCCCTCCTTCCTCCAGGAAGGTTTCTAGTCCTTTAAAATGTCATTTAATTTAAAATGATAATTATGCTGATCAGAATTTAAGAATGTGCTTATCAGTCTTCAAACATTGTTTTGATAAAACAGGAAATAACATTTTTAATTTGGAATCCCCTTTACATTTTTGTGTCCGTGTGGCTTGTTTCTAACCAATGCCACTCGGTCAGTTTTTATCATTGCATCAGGGGAAATAATCAGATAATTTTGAGACTTCATGTTTGGTGACAAGTTCCAGATTAGCAGCCAGTGACTCCATTGCCACCTCTAGCTAGCACTATAACCAATTAAATGGCCTCCCAAAGATATGGAAACTATATCAGTATGGACTTAGAATTTGTTTAACTCACCACTCAGTCAGATGCTAAGGTTAGCCATGTACTTGGATCAATTGATGCAAAAGGTATAAAATGAGTTTGGATCCCCTTTGGTTATGTTGTGCACATGTGTGTTTGTTGTTCATGATGCCATTATCTTATTACTATCTCCTTTCACGTCAAAGGAGATTCACTGCTAGACTGTGTCAACCGTAATGAAAATAAGGATGTATTGAGACTCTTGAGAAGTGTTTGCTGAATTGTAAGCTGTCACACGTACTAGATTTTATATTTGATTGGATTGTTTCAAACCCAAACCATTATTAATGCTCTGTCCAGAGAACATCAGAATTAAAATTCATAACATCAGTGAGGTAACAATAATTGCATGGAATTATGAGTGCATAAGAATCAATGAAGGAATCATTAATATAAATGGAATAAGTGACTAAGCCTGAAATAATATACCAGAGCAAACAAACTTCTTAACCTTGAAAATGTCATCTTCCTCATAGTAAGTCACATTTTCAGGAATAAGTTTCCATGAACAGTCACTATAGATAGACAAAAACAATTTAATTTGTCATCATGTTACTTTTACTATTTAAAAATAGCTCTACTGCAGGGATGTCAAACGGACAGCCCACAGGCCGGATGCGTCACGCCCACCCCAGCTCCGCAAAGGCAAAAAACATCACAATATGTCACGATAGGTCATGTGACGCGATTAAGTTTTGACACCCGTGCTCTACTGTAAGGGGGGAGGGGGAAAGCAGCATTATTCTCATTCAATTTATCTAACTAAACTGCAAGAATTGTAAGTAACATAGGTAGACCTTAAGGGTTCATATTTTCATTTGAGAAAATAAAAGAACAAAAAGCTTTTGTTTGGTTTGAAAGTATTATAAAGTTCCACAGGTTAAAATAGGTGAGAAAGTGCTGCAGAAATGTTCTGCAGAAGGTAATTTGCAAATATCAGACTAGCTCTTAACATGTTTCACCTAGACCTAATTGGAAGGAATCTTTAGCTTTTGTGAACTAGAGGCAGCAACCAAGACCAATTAGTTTAGAATACAGTTGGCCTTCAGCTTGAGTTAGTGGCAAAGTTCACATATTTTTAATGCAATTTGACTTGCATTTAAATTGAGTTGCTGTAAGATAAGAACCCTCAGATAGCTAAGTATTGACCAACCCTATAATACCACTATTCTGTCATTATGCTTAGAATATTGTTGAGCTGTAGCTCAGTGCACTAATGCATGCAAGCTTTACAGCCACTTTATTGTAATAAACACTGGTAGGTTAAGATAGGGCACAGGGCACAGAAAATATGGACAGAAATCAATAAATGTAAAATAGAAGAAAAAGCAATGTACAGCATAGGTGCTTTTTTTGTATTCCAACTCTTTAGTTCATGCACTAATTTAATATTTAAACTCTCAGTCATTCTCCACAGTGGAGAACAAACTCAGCAAAATGCTTAATTTAATGTTACCTACAACAAAGATAATTCAGAATTCATTTTATTGAAAGCTGATTGGATGCCATTGGCTTCCTTTCAACACTTCCATGAAAGGATAGGAACTTGGTTTTACCTGTGACTGTTCTTTTGCTCTGGGATTATTTCTGTATCTAGAAATCAGGGGTCTCCAACCTTGGCAACTTTAAGACTTGTGGACTTCAACTCCCAGAATTCCTCAGCCTGCTGGCTGAGGAACTCTGGGAGTTGAAGTCCACAAGTCTTAAAGTTGCCAAGGTTGGAGACCCATGATCTATTCTAGATGACTCTGGCACTGAATTTTCAAAAGTCTAAGGAAGTTTTCAAAGAAAAAATTTCAAAATATCTTGGAACTCATTATTCATAGAAATAGTGAGGATTAGTTCCCTCAACTCAAATATTTCAATTTTAAAACACCATTTCTTAACTGCATACGAAGCCTTGTGTTTTGATGCATTTAAAAGTAATTACTTGACTGATACATTAGTACACTTGGCTTTATCGGACTTTTAAAATATTTAGCATATACAATCAGTGTCTTAAAAGGTTAAATTTCCCTGTGGAATACTGTATTTTATATATTCTGATCGTGTTAGTGCAAGCAATATTATCTCCTGAAAAGTTTCAGAAATTGAATCATTGTAATGGTCAGAAACAAAGTACATCTTAAAGTACAGGAAGAGAATTCAGGAAAAGAAGTTTCCTGTCTTGAACAAATGACAAAATAAGGTTTATGCCTAATTTACTGTCCCTGGTTGCCATTTGCCATCACAGATCATAGACTGTGTTGTGAATGATCCAGCATGTTATGTTGAAGCAAACTTCACCCTGAATACCTAATATTCCATTTACTCAATACATTCATTTTGTTACTTACTACAACTACTACTGCTGCATCGTGTTACTGAGCCTTGCCAATGTGTCGGGTTGCTGCAAATCTCTGCAATGCACGCACATGCCACACTTTGCCATTTCTGGGAATAGGGGAAGAACCAGAGAGAGAGAGTAATAGTGCTAGCCAGTTCAAAATGAGCAAAAAAACATGGCCTTCACTTTGAATCATTTTTGTAGCCAAATTTCAGTGAAGCATCATGACAGAATCATATTTATTTAGCTGATCAGAAGAGGAAAAGCTGAAGAAAGAAAACAATTCCCAAATCAGAACAAAGCCGGAAAGGGAAAAAGTCACCACAAACAAGCAGTGTGTTTTTAGGGCTGGGGCACACTAGAAATGTTCGGTTCTAAAATGTCTTTTGCATTATGCTTGCAACATGACATTGAAGCTACAACCATTAACAAGAGGGCTGATGCACATTAGTCTTTGTGCACTTAGTCTTTTTTTCAGTACTGAACCTGGGTCTGATCAGTGGATAAATAGAGATCTCTCCTGGAGGAGTACGGTGTATATAAACCTAGATGTATACAAGAGCTATGTTCTTAGTCAATGTAACAGATATTTTGCAAGGATTGGGCCCAGTAGCTCCAGCCATTTATAGTACTGTCAACTGAATTGACGCTAGCAATTTTTTTAAAAAAGGCTTGCAAATGTTAATTATTACAAAAATTCTTTCTCCTGATTTGTTTTCCATTCCTCATCTCTCTTTTGAAAAGAAAATCAACAGTGCTATACTACTAATGGAGTTATACTCTCTAACGGGATCTCATTTGCCTAATGACAAAAAAAAACTATCTACTCATTATTTCCAAAAAGGATCAGGGATTTATAACCGACGCTAGCATTGACAAATTCTGATAATGCGGCACAGAGCAAATACTTAATTGGCAGTCAGTTGGCATCTGAAATAAAAACCATGCTTTAGGCTTACTGAGAACTGAAAAATGAAAAATAAAATACCCTGGCCATATTAAAGGCTGTCTATAGCAGATAGTTTTGAATTATTGCAAAAATAGGGAATCTAAATTCATGGATTCAAGTGTTTGCTGAAATTGTTCATCCATGATAATATCATATTTTCCATGTTGATATTGTATTGTATTCCTTATATATGCAATTTTCTTTAGCATATAAATTAGTGGTTTGTGTATTTGATTATATTTCATGTTGTATCTCTGTTCAAATCCCATCCAGTTTTAAATTTTCCCAAAAGACTGACAGAGGTTACATTAACATCTTTTAAATTTTAAAGAAGTTTGTTTTAGATACATATAGTGCATTGATTATGGCATGGATTATAATTGCACATACATACACATTCAAATCTTGTGGGTAGTTTTACATTGAACCAGAAAGGCAATGTCATAAAAACGGATTCCTCAAAAAACTCTTTTGACAAGTATGAGAATGACAGAATGAGAATTAATCTCACTGAGGTGATGTTTGATCTTTTCCCCGGAATTCTGACGTTAGAAATGAAACCGCAGTTTAAAGATTCTAATTAAAATATTTATTTCTGTACAAAAACAATAAATTCTAATTAACTACATGACTGATATAAAATGTAGGACTTCCCTCAATGGAAGCCAGAGCAAGAAGGATAGAGCGGAGATTGGAATGCACACATGCGTACAAGAACATATCAATCACGTGCTCAGGAATGAACCATTATATTAAATAGGGATGCATCTCCCTGCATATACATGTAACAGGCAATAAATCACACCGTGACAGAGAAGAAGTGGATTATATTGGTTTTGCAGTCCATTTGGCTGGTGAAGACCAGATGCAATCGACTATGGGCCAGCATCCCCTGAAGCTCTGGCACATGTATCTTGGAAGTATGATATATGCTGAATGCTATTCCTCTTTTTGAAAACTCTCAAGCAATGATTGGCAACCATATAAACGACTGTTCCAGAGAGAAAATGCTTTGATTGCTTTGTCCTACTTGTGCTTTATTCCAAAATAGACAAATGCGTTACTTTCTGATATTAACTTTCGAAATTCATGTGACAGGTTTATAAATATAAGACGTAAGTAAATTAAAAAATACGAGCTTGGATCTAAACCAAAACTCAAATTTGCAATAGTTCCAATGAAACTGCTGGGTATATACTCTAAACCCTGATTAAATCTGGATCAAAGTCATTGGCAAGGTTTCGAAGATGGGTATCATACTTACATCCTTTCAAGATCAAATGGCATTAGGGTATATTTAATTTAATTCGACCATGAGAAGATCTTCCAGAAGGCCTTAGAAGCTGTGCCATTTTAAAATGGTATAAATAACAAAGGATGCATTTTGTAAACTATATCTCCTTCATTGTAGAAAATGGATGTCATTCCTTGAAAATCAAATTGCTGTCTTGCCTTGCCCATAAATACAGGGCAATGCCATTGTATATCTGTATTTTGTAATCCTTTGTTCAAACATACTCGGATTTTAAAAAAACACATTTAGCTAATTATAAATCATGAAATCCTTCTACTTCCTTACAGTTCCAGATTATCAAGAACAGGATATATTTCTCTGGAGGAAAGAAACTGGTTTTGGATTTAGGATTCTTGGTGGAAATGAGCCTGGGGAACCAGTAAGTATCTGTGAAATTAGCTTTTTTACTTTTCATATCTTCTTAATTTCTAGGATCATCTTCAGCAAAATATGGCCTTGCTTATCTAATGGATATTGCTAGCATAGCCTTTGATTGTCTCTTGGATATGGCACTTGATTGTGCTAGCAAAAAAACCCAAACCAATGGAAAACAAAGTGACCAGCTATGTTCCGAATAGCTATGGTCTTATTTCGGTCTAGCTCAAATATGAGTGGGCAGTTTCCACCAGCAATTGGCTTAGCCCTGAAGCAGTTGTATAAAAGCTACTGTGGTGAACATTGAACAGATGTTATCAATTCTAGTCTGTTGATGATTTGACTCAAGCTAAAGTTCTTCTAAGCTACATATACAATCTCATTTAAGAGAAATCTACAAGAACGCACAGTGAGTTTGTTGAAATTTTGTATCGGATATTATAGAAAATTTATGTAATAATAATGATAATGATAATAATAATGATAATAATAACAGAGTTGGAAGGGATCTTGGAGGTCTTCTAGTCCAACCCCCTGCCTAGGCAGGAAACCCTAATGTAAAATACCAGTGTAGGAAATTTCTGTAATATAAAATGCCATTTTAAAAATGGGGGGGAGGGGGTCGAATGAAACCGCACCAATAATAATTAATCAGTCCTGCTTGTTGTTTGAAATAGGAAAGTAATATTTTCCCCCTGTGGAATCAACTGTTTACTACAATCTATTTCATTATCCTTTATTGTGAGTGTGTTTCACAGATCTAGGTTAGATCTAGGTAATCAGATCAGTCCTTTTGGATATTTGGGGTGTGAATCCATTAGGATAAGAGCTCTGATTTGCAGCCGTCTTTTCAAAGGTGTTTGGGGTGTAAGTAATCCTGATTTGTTTCTTGAGCAAGTGGCAACTCTTCTCATATACCTTCACTTCCTTTTCACAGATTTACATTGGTCATATTGTGCCATTGGGCGCTGCAGATGCTGATGGTCGCCTGAGATCTGGAGATGAATTGATCTGCGTGGATGGAACACCAGTAGTTGGAAAATCACACCAGCTTGTAGTCCAACTTATGCAACAAGCTGCAAAGCAAGGCCATGTCAATTTAACTATCAGACGCAAAGTGGTATACACAGGTAGGCTTCAATGTGACTGAGTGGGTGTTTTATTTCTATTCTATACTTGGAAGAATAGTGTGTTGTACTTGGAGGAAAAACATACAATAAGGGGTCTTCAGTGCTGCCTGAGCTCTGTTTTTTTCTTCCAGACGTTTCATTATCCAAACTAGGTAACATCACCATACATCATTGTGTAAAAAAATACAATACTTGGAAGAAAATTTACTGTAGCACCTGTGAAGGTATTGAATGTAACCCAGCAAAATTACCGAAGTGATCAGGATTCATGCTGAATATTATCCTATAAATGTTGCCTTGTTAGATATGACCAGATTCATTTAGTTCAAATATATGTTTACGGCAGATGCTTCTAAAATTACACTGATATGAATGTGATAGTCATACTCCTGCCATTTATTCTCAATTTCTAGCATAAAACTCTCTGTGTCTGTCTCTCTCTCTCTCTGTCTCTGTCTCTCTCTCTCTCTGTCTGTCTCTCTCTCTCTCTCTCTGTCTCTCTCTCTCTCTCTCTGTCTCTCTCTCTCTCTCTCTGTCTCTGTCTCTGTCTCTGTCTCTCTCTCTCTCTCTCTCTCTCTCTCTCTCTCTCTCTCTCTCTCTCTCTCTCTATCTCTCTCTCTGTCTGTCTCTCTCTCTCTCTCTCTGTCTCTCTCTGTGTCTCTTTCTCTCTCTCTCTCTCTCTCTCTCTCTCTCTCTCTCTCTCTCTCTCTCTCTGTGTCTCTCTCTCTCTCTGTGTCTCTTTCTCTCTCTCTCTCTCTCTGTGTGTGTGTGTGTGTGTGTGTGTGTCTCTCTCTGTCTCTCTCTCTGTGTGTCTCTGTCTCTCTCTGTGTGTGTCTCTGTGTGTGTCTCTCTGTCTCTGTCTCTCTCTGTCTCTCTCTGTCTCTCTCTGTCTCTCTCTCTCTGTCTCTCTCTCTCTGTCTCTGTCTCTGTCTCTCTCTCTCTCTCTCTCTCTCTCTCTCTCTCTCTCTCTCTCTCTCTCTCTCTGTGTGTGTGTGCGCGCGTGTGCGCACGCACCGTGTGTGTGTGTGTGTTAACCTTCCTTAGGCAAAATTAACCTAAGGAAGATTTGATGGTAGAAGGCAAACTATGTAAGAAAATGACCTCCAGGTATTCAAGAGTTCCAGCCTTCAGTATGGCTCTCTGAAGCATGTTTAGTGGAAGGGCTGAGAATGCCTTTCCTTAACTGAAGCCTGTATCAAGAGTATCTTCTTAGTGATTGTTAGTTAGGATTACTCCTCAAAATATGAAAAGCAAATGGGACACACATAATAAAATGCAGTATAAAGGAGAAAGAATGAATTATTGTACACATTCCAAATAGCAATACAACTTTTTTGTCAAACTATACTAAATTCTATTACAGAAAAAAATCATTTGGCACACTAAATCTTTGAATGGTGCTCTTAATCTTTGAGTACCATTGAGCAAAAACTGATCATGGGTATTCTTCTCCAGTGTTAGTGTCCCCTGAGATGGGTGCCACTGTTGAGTAGAGATATATAAAACAGAAGCCTGAGATGAACTTTGGAATATAGAAACATGTGTAGAAAAAGATTCTCCCTAAAAATCGTCCCAATAGCAGCTTTCTCCCACCTCTCAAGATATAATGTTGACCATTATAATCAGTTGATACAAAGCAGAAACCTAATGTATCAGCTTCATATTTTTCTGTAATACTCCTAAAAACGTGGCATTTTATAAATGAGCTGAGGTGGCGCAGCGGTTAGAGGCAGTACTGCAGGCCACTTTAGCTGACTGTGATCCGCAGGTCAGCGGTTCAAATCTCACCGGCTCAAGGTTGACTCAGCCTTCCATCCTTCCGAGGTAGGTAAAATGAGGACCCAGATTGTTGGGGGCAATATAAATATACATTGCTTACTGGTGTAAACCGCTTAGAGAGTGCTTGCACTGTGAGGCGGTATATAAATCTCACAAATAAATAAATAATTAAATACATTGCTGAAAAGCTGTTAATCCGGGATTGCATCTTTCTCAAACAGTCCCCAAAGCAGAGAATGAGGTTCCCTCTCCAGCTTCTTCTCATCACAGCAGCAACCAACCAGCTTCTTTGACCGAGGAGAAACGCACTCCGCAGGGGAGTCAAAACTCACTCAACACTGTCAGTTCAGGCAGTGGCAGCACCAGTGGAATTGGTAGTGGTGGTGGCGGAGGCAGTGGCGTGGTCAGCACTGTGGTCCAGCCCTATGACGTAGAAATACGGCGTGGAGAGAATGAAGGTTTTGGATTTGTCATTGTGTCTTCGGTTAGTCGCCCAGAAGCTGGAACAACTTTTGGTAAGTACAGAATATGCTTCTAAAATTTAGATTTTGGTACGGGGTTTATGTGACTCCTATCAATATTTTAACTTCAAAAGGACATAGAGGTTCCAGATATGCTTTTGGCTGGGAGGGTTATCCTTAATGCATCTGTAGTGTTTATTGAAGAAGTAAGCCTTCACCGATGACCAGAACAAGAGCAAGGGAAAAGACAGCAACCCTAGGTTAATAACAGAACCTAAATTGTTACACTAGAGCAGGGCTGTCAAACTCGCGGCCACAGGCCGGATGCGTTACACACTGGCCATTCCCATGCCCGGTTTAGTGAAAGGGGGGGAAGTCACGATACGTCATGTGATGACGCCCTGACGACACGAGTCTGACACCCCTGCACTAGAGTACAATGACAATAGTAATTACAAATGCAAAACAGTCATTAAAATTCACAAATGTGCCCCTTTCTATTTCAATAATGTGCCTAATTGGAAAGCCAGGCTTTGGGAAATGTTTGCCTCCCAGGTCTTGTTCAAAGCTGAATTACAATTCTTGTTTTGTGTTGACTTTGTTTTCTTTCTAAAAGAGACATTTTGAAATTGGGATTCTACAAATAATGGCAGCAGGAGGGGGGAAATAAAAGACAATAGGGGGTGTAATCCTATGCTTAATGTAAGAACCCTCCGTAGCATATGGCTTTTCTTGAGATAAACAGATTAGGAATTTTTAAGAAGATACTGTAAAGGAAGCATATGTGCTAGCAATGTGGATTGTGTAGTTGGCATGGCATTCCTTTTGATTCACTTTTTAAAACATGGCACCATTCATGAGGAAAGCCTCTCAGGTAACCTCTCTTTGCCTGTGAGTGTTTTCCCATTTACCTTCTAGGTAAGGCTTGACCTTCCAGGTGATCCTTGCAGATCAAACACCTGCACCCTCTTCTTTCAATTCTCCCACCATTGCATTTAATACATTTTAAATTAACTAAAGCCTAAATCAATGGTGAATCGCTATTCCATTTATATTTCTATTGGCACAGGGTATGGAACTGAGAGGCTTAGATAGTCTAAGACATTCCTGCAGAATAAAAAAAAATACGATGGAAGCTTCTTATCTCTAGAGCTTTTTAATCTGGATTTAACCCTGCACCTAGCTAGAACTGCTGATATCCAAATCAATCTAAATGTATTAGAGATGGAGTTTCACCTCTTGACTCTGAGGCCTGTTGATATATTTATTGCTTAAGCACCCAAAAAAGATTCATCTTCCAATTTTCATCTGTCAGCTCTATACATACCGGGCGCTCCACTAGTTAATTGAGGAGTTTTCAAACTTCTTTTCCACTCTTGAGGAATTCATATGGTTCTTGTTTGCATTTATTATAAAAAAAAACAACACTTGGAATCATGTGAGATAGTTATTCATTCTTAAAAAAGCCTAAGTAGACATAGAGAATGCCTATTAAAAATCATAACGACAGATAAAATAATGCGGCAAATATAGTCCGAAACCACTCAAATCCCACCCATTCAGTACAAACTCACAAATATAGAAGGCAACTCTAAAATGGTAAAAATGTATGTTCCAGTGGTGAAATCCAATTTTTTTTACTACCGGTTTTGTGGGCGTGGCTTGGTGGGCGTAGTGTGGCTTGGTGGGCGTGGCAAGGGAAGGATACTGCAAAATATCCATTCCCACCCCACTCCAGGGGAAGGATACTGCAAAATATCCATTCCCACCCTTTCCAAGGGAAGGATACTGCAAAATCCCCATTCCTTCCCCACTCTTGAGGGAAGGATATTACAAAATCTCCATTCCCACCCCACTCTGGGGCCAGCCAGAGGTGGTATTTGGTTCTCCGAACTGCTCAAAATTTCCGCTACCAGTTCTCCAGAACCTGTCAGAACCTGCTGGATTTCACCCCTGGTATGTTCCAAGCTCAGAGAATTGTATTGCAAGATCTATTGAAAGGTTAGAGTGGTCTGTTAAACAAAGGTAATTAAATGTTTACTTTTACATTTTGGTTGGAACACGGGTGATTAATGTTCATTTCTGACAGTTTCTTGAAAGCTAGACATACAAGGCTATGTGAAAGCAAATTTATGTCTTGACTTCAAGTTAATCCCTCCCTTCTCCTCTGCTCCCATATTCTGCATGAAATCCTTGTCCTTGGCTATACAGTGCTTACCTTGTATCTGTAGGAGGCTTGATAGTTTTATATAGCTGGTCAATAAAAGTGGGTCAGACTAAGTCAAAATTGTCTTTTCTACAGTCCTGTGGATTAGGTTTGTTCATTCCAGGGGTGAAATTCAAATTTTTTCCCTACTGGTTCTGTGGGTGTGGCTTAGTGGGCGTGGCAGGGGAAGGATACTGCAAAATCTCCATTCCCTCCCCACTCCTGTGGGAAGGATATTGCAAAATCCCCATTCCCTCCCCACTCTGGGGCCAGCCAGAGGTGGTATTTGCCGGTTCTCCGAACTACTCAAAATTTCCGCTACCGGTTCTCCAGAACCTGCTGAATTTCACCCCTGGTTCATTCCTAATTTTTTAGAAATCAACCAAGAAATATTTTTCTTGTATGGTGGTTATATTTACGAATAAACCATGATTACTGCTATCTGTTATGAAAATAATCCATTCTACGAGTTATCGGATAGTATATGGCTGATCATTTAACTCATCCTTCATTGTGATTTTTTTCATGTTATCACAACATAGACATAGTTCTAAAATTACTAATACAAATACAGTACAAGCATATTATATCTTCATTCACACACAAATGAGGCCTCCATAGTCATTATGGACCCCTGCAAAGTGAGTGAAGTAGATGCTTCAAAACACAATTATGTATAAAGTTCTAAAGAAACACACCGAAATGTGGACAGGAAATGTTGACGAAACCAAGTTAGGGTAAGGGTACAATCATGTTTGATGTTAGTTCACATTGCAATTCCAGAGCTGAGGTTTTGTGGAAACAAAATTGGCAAATTGAGATAGAAATGTGAAGCCAAGTCAGAACGCCAGGAAAATAAAATGTCCAAAGAAAGTGGAGTAAGCAGTAGCAGTAATGGTTTTGATTGATTGTAAAAGATATAAAATACAAAGAAGTCAATACACAGTAATCAATAATTTCGAATGAAGCAAAGCCATTAAAAGTTCCTTATTTGATAAATTTAAAAAAATCACTGGTTTTCTATGCTCTATAAGCAGAAAAAAATGAAAATACAGATATACGGATATAATTATAAGTAATTTCTGTTACTCAGTGATCATATTGAAAAATAGTTACAGCTTAAACTGAGGAATAGCTTGGTGTAGCTTAACCTAACCACCATTGCAAATTAGATTATGTAATCCATTAAACTGGTGCATAAAGTAACTCATTTTTATTAAAGAGAGAATATTTTCATTACTTCTAAATGTTGTTTTAAAACAGCAGTAGGGTAGAAATTCATTTTACAATTCACTATACATTATACAGTAGGAAAGAGTTCAACCTAGCTTTCCTGAACTATCCAAAATATACACAAATTTAGGGTGGATCAAACCCAATAATGAGAGTTACAGGTATAGATCAAGGCTAACAAGCCTGTTGCTCTCCAAAGACTGGTGTAAAATTAATAAAGGCATGACATATATAAATATAAAACAAAATAAAAATAAAATGAACAATAATTTCCCTTGTTCCTCATCATTACCCACACGGGCTAAAGCTTTTGGTACTAGAAACATTTGGTAGAGTTGATTAGGAAAAAGGTACTGTAAACATATTTTTTCCTTGTCCCTTACTGTCATCATTTAATCTCCCATCCTTGACATGCATATCTAAAACTATTAGCTATGGAAATAGGGGTTGACAACTACCTGTATTTAGATTCTTGAGATATTTGGGGTATCTTTAAGATTTCCCACTTGTTTTGTTGACAGTTTATATTAAATTGCATTGAAAGTAAGCATTTTTGGAAAGCTCTATATTCCCCCTTGGTCCATCTTTAGTGGCTTTGTTCCTGGCCTCAATTAGTTCCTTTATTCATTGTAGTGGAAACTCCTAATTCCCTACTGCTTTTATCCTTGCTGAAGTTATTTTTTGTAGAATCTATCCTTCTGAGTTTGAATTAAGAGAAAACTCATCCCTTGGTAGGCAATACAGTTATTGTCTTTCAAAACGGAGAAAGAACAAAACATTGGCAGAGATTTTAAGCATCATTGGCTAAGATAAAGAATGAGACAAAGTTGGGTTCAAGGAAAATCAAAGAGACTTGGGTTGCCCTTCAGCAAATTCAGATTTACAAGGAGAATCCTCGGATATTTTATTCTGAGGGCTGCTGAGCACAGTGGCAACCCATTCAAACATACTCTGTGATGTAACAAGAAGAGCCTTATGTGCAGAAGAGAAGCACTATTAGAAGCATAGGAAGCGCTGATTAGCACATTCTAATATTTGCACTCACAGAGTCAATTGCCAATGTTTTGAACACTGGCAGCAAAGCTCTCCTTTAATAACGTTTGCTTGATGCATTAATTAATTAACCCTTAACCTTCTCTTTCCCTTTTCAACCCTTTTTCTCCTTTCCCCCTCTCGCCATGTTCCCAACGTATTTAAACAATTTGTTTAAAAAAAAATGCACACGCGCAAAAACAAAAAATCAATTCAAAAGCAGGCAATGCATGTGTGGCCATGCCTCACAAAATAGGTCGGATTATTGAGGGGAGCCCAGCAGACCGGTGCGGGAAGCTGAAAGTCGGGGACCGGATATTGGCCGTTAATGGATGCTCCATCACCAACAAATCGCATTCGGACATCGTCAACCTAATTAAAGAAGCAGGAAATATGGTTACTTTGCGCATAATTCCAGGAGATGGTAAAGTATACTTTCTCTCTTTCAAACCCTACCCTCTTTCCTACAATACAATATTGCTGCTGAATTGCTCTGAGCTGCATTGCTCTGTTTTGCCTCCTCCTCCTCCTCCTGATTTTCTCTCTCTGCGTGTACAAGTAGTCCTTGACTTACGACTGTAATTGAGCCTGGCGATTTCGGCCCTAAGTTGTGATTGTCATAATGTGGGTCATCACATGACCAATCCAATATTAGGACCTTTTTTTTGTAGGGGTCATTAAATGAGTGTTGAGGTTGTTAAGCAAACCCATTGTTTGCTATGGGCCAGGTTTTTGCTGCAAAGCAGAAGTAAACGTCAGTTTCTGACAAAAATGTGACTGCAACACACTACAAATGGCCGTAAATGTAGGCCAGTTGCCAAGCACCCAAAATGCTGCCTTGTAATGGCAAGGAGGGCGGCCATTGTAGCTTTGGAACCTGGTCAGAAGTAGCTTTTGGAATGTTTTTCATAACTTCATTGTAAGTCAAGAACTACCTGTGTGCTGGGGCATGGTGAGGATACACGCTACTTTTATGGAGGAAAAACAGATACAGTGTTCGCAAGAAGTGTCTCTTTCTGTATATGAGAGCAAAGGTTTAAAAAAAAATGCTGTACTGCTCTGATTTCTCCCTTCCCGATTGGTATGAGCATCCATGTATCCTGAGTGTGTGAGTACATTGCATATGCTTCCTAGTTGTGTAATGTGCATGGTAGTATATTGGTTTGCAAGTTAGTCTCTGGATTAGAGTGTTAGATGCATAGTCTATCTCAAGTATATTTGGGCTAAAACTAAGTTTGTGTTGTGTCTGTTGCAGCGGTGAAATCTACTTACCTTTCCTACCGGTTCGGAAATGCACGCTTTTTCACCCCTACTCCATTCGTGCAATCATTTTTTCACCCTCTGCGCATGTGCAGAATGCTTTGTGCATGCTCAGAGGGTTAAAAAAAGAAAATGGCGGTGGATGGGCGGAGCCTCGTGCTGCCGCTGCTACCGGTTCTCCGAACCACAGGCATCCGCCGCTACTGGTACACCTGAACCGGGCCGAACCGGTAGCATTTCACCCCTGGTCTATTGGCATATTGGCCCAAAATATACTAAACTATTACTGTTATAGTTGTTTTTTATAACTATCACTGTCATTATCAATGGAGTAAAATATGGGTGCAATTAAGTCAACAACCTTTTATCTTCTGCTGAATTATCTTTTGATGAAGACGAGGTGGAGGAAACTGGGCCTTAGCCAAACATCACTATGGAGTGGTATACAAGTCTGAGTGCTATAAAAGCAGTATATGAAAACCTCAGTTGATTACAGATCACTTGGGCTGGAGGTTTTAATGTTTAGGGTCCATTATGATTTTACCATATGAAATATCAGGGTAGATTTGATTTAAATCACTAGTAAAAAGGCTTGATTTAAATCAGCTCGTTTTAAATCATAATTTTTAAAGAGCAACTGTCATCTCTGTCCCTCAGCGGCTCCTCCTCTGACCCACTGTTGACTCACCGACAGTCCCATTCACTTTAATGGGACGGCTGGTGATGCGGCAAGGTGAGGGACATGGCAGGCAGCAGGTGAGGGACATGGCAGGCAGCAGGTGAGTGGATGCCCACTAACAGGCACTGCCATGATGGATCTGAAATGACAGGTGCTCTTTAATATTATATTTATAAGCTGCTTAGAAGGTTTCCCTTTCATTTTTACTGCTTTCCCTTCCTCCTCACACTTAGAGCCTGGTGGTACAGATGCATTTCTCTTCAAACAGTTTGTAGTATACATAGATTTGTCAAAAATGGGTGCGTTTTTGGCCTACAGAGTGCTTCTGGGGGCCATGGAGGGCAAAAACGCGATGCTCGGAGGGTTCAGGAGCCCAAAAACGGGCCCATTTTTGGTGAAAATGGACCTGTTTTTGGCAAAAACAGAAAGTGCGGAGCACTGCAGAGTGCTTCTGGAGGCTGGGAAGGGCAAAAACACAACGTGTGGAGGGTTCAGGAGGCCCAAGACAGGCCTGTATTCAGTCTATAAGACGCACTGAAATTTTCACCCACTTTGGGGAGGGGGAATGCGTCTTAAACTCCGAAAAATACAGTAATTTGGATTATCAGAGGCATAGAATGAATGAGAATGTTGACTTTTGGTGAATATGTGTGGAAAAAAAGATCTGTTCAGCAATATGTTTTGAAAACAACAGATGCTAGAATTAGTAGTTTAAAGTTTTACATGGGAATGGTAGCAAAATGTCAAGAATGGTCTTGAAACGAATGCTCTAAAAGTTACTATCAAACTAAAAATGAAAAAAGAAGTCACACATGTTATGAGAATGTTGATAAATGGTAAGGCTATGAGTATAGAGCAGGGGTGTCAAACTCAAGGCCCAGGGGCCAAATCTTGCCTCCAGGGTGCTTAAATCTGGACCATGGGGCAGCCATGGAAATAGCGAAGGACTGGCCCGCAGTGCCTCTGCCAGCAAAAACAGAGCTCGGGCGGGCCGCACGCAGCCTCCCCAAGCTCCGTTTTGCTGGCAGAGGGCTGCAGGAGGCTGTCACGGCCGAAAACAGAGCATAGACAAGTGGCATAAAGCTGGCCACGCCCATCCCAGCCATGCCCACCCCCTGGCCCCCGAGGTCAAACACAACCCTGATGCGGCCCTCAATGAAATTGAGTTTGACACTCCTGGTATAGAGGATTGAACTGGAGAAATGTTAAATATGCATACAGTTCATATTGTTTACTTCTAGGGAAACAATAGTAATGGAGTAACTATATGACTTTTTTAACGTGTGTGTGAAAACGGCATTTGTGCCCGATAATAAGAGAGATACCATTATTATTCCCTGAGGGAAGGTTAGCAAAAGTGAATGGAAACATTGTAGGGTATTAATCTGCTAAGCATATTTGGAAGGTATTTGGCAAAATTGTAATCAAAACGGCATTAGGAGGAGATAGTGAAAATTTAGGAAATGTGATGCAGTTTCAGGATAAGCAGGGAATCTCCAAACCAGATTTCTGCTTTTCGATAGTTCCTTGGGAAAAAAAATCTGATTGCAGCTTTGTTGATTCAGAAGCAGTGCATGATAATATTTTTGAATTGTAGATAGTTTAGTGCACTTATGGAGTTGAAAGTTGGTTGCTGAATTCAATATCAGGTATATAATAGATGTGATATTTGGTAGGACTATTTGTATGTGTATCTGTATGTACAAATAATGTCAGATTATTGTCTGAGAGCCCAAATTACTTACAGAAAATGTTTAGTAAACCAAATGATATAATGAGCAGTATGAGCCTAGAAAATTGAATGATTAGTTGTATATAAAGTTACATGAAAATGTTTAGGTACCTCTGGTCAAATTGTATGTATCAATAAATCCCTACGTTAGCAGGAGTTTACATTACCTCTGTAGGGTAGAAAGTGAAACATTACTTGACTCTCCCGAAATCTGATAGAGTGTGAAAATGTGGTGTACCTTCTATGAAATGAGATTCACATTATGTACTCTTTGGAACAACATACCATCAAGATTTGGTTGGCTCCCACCCTGTTAGCTTTTCATAAGGCTATAGAAAAACTTATCCCCACCCCCTGCCTCCATGCCTTGGCTGGGTATTGGTTGAGCCTGTCTGGCAAATTGTTTTGAAATGTGAAGTTGCTATAAATTGTATTGTGGGGCGTTCCTGTGGTTTTTAAGTTCATTGACTATTTAGCTCTGTTAATCAACTAAAGTCACAATTTTCAAGTTGGGTGACCATATCAAAAGCTAATAAATAAGTTCAAGTATGTAGAACTGTTTCAGTGTTGCCTAATTTTTTCAACAGGTCATTTGCTGCTGCTCTGTATGGAGATCTGACCATTTTTAAGGCAGTTCCAGCAAAGATTTTTCTCAATCTTCCAGGTCCAGACTTGTCTTTAATAGTTCTGAGTAGACCTATTGTAAACCTTAGAAGCCTTGCACCTTTTCTAGTCTTATTAACAACTTTATTGCACAGTTTAAAAAAGCAGCAATGAACCAACAGTAAGAATGGCAGATGCTGAAATTATCACAATTTTTTTTCTATCATCACCTTCCTTGCAGATGGGAGATTGTACAGAAAAGGATTACAAGAGAGTGAGTAGGCACACAATGTGGAACACACAGCAAAAAGAATGTGCTATCATGGGCTGTTTCCCTAGGAGCCACAAGCATTCTAGACAAACAGCCAGTGCATTCCTTCTGATGTATATATTCCCCATTGTGTGCCTATTTACTCTCTTGTAATCCCTTTATCCCTTGATGTAGTCTATTCCAGGAAGGGAATGCTTATTGAAAAAAGCAAAATTGGCGCTATATATGTCAGCAGAATCCCAAAGCTATTTGAACTGCTGTGGAAATGGGGTACTAAGAATTGTGCATGCTCCAATGAGAAGAGTCAAGAATGAATGTGGCTTGCATACAAAAATGAATAATACAAAAGAGAAGGAGGCATATCACTGAAGTTGCAAAAGTATATGAAGAAAAAGTAAATGGGCTGTGTGAAAGAGAAAGACCGAGAAACCTGGGGTGTCACAGAAAAGACATTTAAAGAGCAAAAGTCAGCACAGAAAGCTATGTTTAGATATAATGGAAACAAGGATGGTTTGCAAAAAGATAAATTTAAAGAGAAGTACAATAGCAATAGCAATAGCAATAGCACTTAGACTTATATACCACTTCATAGTGCTTTACAGCCCTCTCTAAGCGGTTTACAGAGTTCAGCATATTGCCCCCAACCATCTGGGTCCTCATTTTACCCACCTCGGAAGGATGGAAGGCTGAGTCAACCTTGAGCTGGTGAGATTTGAACAGCTGAACTGCTGAACTAGCAGTCAGCTGAACTAGGTTGCAGTGCTGCACTTTAACCACTGCGCCACCTCGGCTCTTTTAAATAGAGTAGTCTTGATATAGACTAGTTTCAGTTATTTTTTCTATATATTTTTTAATTTCACCCTTTATTTTCCTTCTCTTAGTAATTCTTCCTCTGTTTTTGCTATCCACATCTAGTTGCTTTCCCCAAAAGGCAGCTGATTGACGGATATCCATCTTAGTATCCATTCTCTACTATTTTATCTCGTCCTTATTTAATATACTGTATTTTGTCAAGTATCAACAACTTATGGCGACTTCCTCAGCATTCCCCTGACTCACTTTATATGACAACAACAAATTTTTAAAAATCAAATAAATTTAACATTTAACATCTTGTACTTTTTTGATGTGTGAACTTCAGAGGCCCAGTCACTCCTGATCAATACTTCATCTCTTTATTTGTTGGCTACATATATTTAGTAAACCTCTTTCTCTGCTTTGCCTTCTTTTTCTTGCTCTTGGTTAGGCCTACTCTCCCTTATGTTACACCTTAAAAAACAAAACAAAAAACAGCACATCACACAAAGCAGCTTTTGGTGCTAAAAGATGTCCCTGCGAAGGTAACACACTCTTGTGTTAAACATATCTGGAAATAACTCTCATTTCAGCATCTCTATTTCTATATTTCTAGGGAAAAAATGTTATGAACCAATTGCTAAACCACTGGTTCTTTCTATAGGGAAGAATTGGGAACTGAACTCCAGTTTTGTAAAATTGTTGATATCCTTCCAGTCTTAAAATACCATCAATAAATCTAATTTTATTTTTTTCTTTCTTTATATTCTGTTTCTAGACCAGTGTTGGCGAACCTTTTTGGCACCGAATGCTGAAACGGGAGCGGTGCGTGCGCGTGGGGCAGCACCGGAAACCAGAAGAGCAGCTCCCTGGCGCGCACTCATGGGAGCGCTGGAAACCGGAAGAGCAGTTCCCCAGCGTGTGCATGCTCAGCTTCCGGTTTCCAGCAAGCGCATGTGCGCTGGTCAACTGGTCTTCTGGATTCTGGCATGCATGTGCATGCGAAGACCAGCTGGCGCGCCGGAAACTAGAAGCTCAGCTTCACGGCGCACGCATGCGCACCAGGGAGCTGCTCTTCCAGTTTCCGGCACTCCCAGACGCGAAGGCCAACTGGTCTTCACACGCGCATGCATGCCAGAAACCGAAAGACCAGGTTACCAGCGCGCATGCATGTGCCAGAACCCGGAAGAGCAATGGGCGACCGCTGGCGTGCCTGGAGCAATGGCTCTGTGTGCCACTTCCAGCACGCGTGCCATAGGTTCGCCATCACGGTTCTAGACCATCCATCTCCCTCAAGGAGGGGCTCTGGACGGTGTACGTACTTCCAGTATGTTTAGGAGCTTGCTTTTGTGTTAAGTGTGAGTTGTCTGTGCAAGGCGACATAGTTGGTTCTTCTCCTTTTGCTTTTTTCTGGGTATAATCTGGATGTTTGCAGTCTGCAAACAAAGGTCATTGATAAGCACATTGCCTTGTACTAAGCCTGTTGTTTTTCTGTTCAGATTGAGGGAGACTTAAAGGGTTTTTCTTTAGCTGTAACAGTGGTTTTACAAATTATTATCATTTTAAACAGTGCTCATCTTCTAGCTTTTGGAAGATGTTTCCTGATTGAGGACATGTCCCAAAATCAGAATCCAAACCAGAAATATTATCGGATGATGCATTTGTAGGCTAGTCTTTTCATTCTGCAATTTGACATGTGCAATTTTAGTAGGTACTGGTGTAGAATAGAATAGAATAACAGAGTTGGAAGGGACCTTGGAGGTCTTCTAGTCGAACCCCCTGCTTAGGCAGGAAACCCTACACCACTTCAGACAAATGGTTATCCAACATCTTCTTAAAAACTTCCAGTGTTGGAGCATTCACAACTTCTGGAGGCAAGCTGTTCCACTGATTAATTGTTCTAACTGTCAGGAAATTTCTCCTTAGTTCTAAGTTGCTTCTCTCCTTGATTAGTTCCCACCCATTGCTTCTTGTCCTACCCTCGGGTGCTTTGGAGAATAGTTTGACTCCCTCTTCTTTGTGGCAACTCCTGAGATATTGGAACACTGCTATCATGTCTCCCCTGGTCCTTCTTTTCATTAAACTAGACATACCCAGTTCCTGCAACTGTTCTTCATATGTTTTAGCCTTCAGTCCCCTAATCATCTTTGTTGCTCTTCTCTGTACTCTTTCTAGAGTCTCAACATCCTTTTTGCATCGTGACAACCAAAACTGAATGCAGTATTCCAAGTGTGGCCTTACCAAGGCATTATAAAGTGGTTTTCGACTGCTATGACATTTTAAAATCTTAATACAGTAAATATTAAATTATGTTGTCATTGTTAGTCATCCAGAGTTCTTTCGAGGAAAGACATTAATGCTTATTAGATGTGCTTTTATTTGGGAAATAAATAATTAAAGGTATTGATGAAATGTAGTGCATTTGAGCATTGAACCATACTGTATGTATATATCAATGCTTAACAAGTTGAATTTACACTTGCGGCTTGGCAAGTGAAGAATGTTTCTAAGACTCTTTAGCATCATATTTATTTTGGAGATGTTGATTAGCTTATGTGTCATAAATACTTCTATTTTTCTGTTGCACATCTTTTTATCAGTTTGCAACCTCTTTGATTACTCTTCATGCTTCTACAGTAGAACTGAAAATGCCCATGAAAAGAATCCCTCTGGGTATCTTTGGGAAATTTAATTATTAGTTGGAAAAAACTGTATGTTCACAGGAAAGATAGATGTTGAATGAAATTGAGGGTATTCATGCATTCCATCAACCATTTTACAATTGAAGGCAAGACCTACAATCCTACAATCTGTGTACATACACTTCAAATTTTCTTCTTTGGAAAAAAAAGTGATTCCCCCCCCCCCCCCATCAAATTGAACAAAAAATGTTTTTTTAAATATAGAAAACATGTTGATCAGACTATTTCCTGTTAACTAGTTATACTGCAGAAAGAATCAATGAAAGTAACATAGTTGTATTTTTTTTGCTAAGAGTCTAAAGCTAAACAGGATTTGAATTTTATCCCAGTTCTAGCATCTCAATTATACTGAAGTTCTTTATGGAAATTGATGGTTGATTTTATAGTCTTGAAAAGTGTTAGGGTTCATTTTTGGGTTTATTGCAAATTCGTTTTTTCATTAGATTCAGAAATTTCATTCTCTATGCAATTCAATGTATTTATACTCTTCTCTTATACATCTCCTATCCTGCTGCAAATCCATCCATGAAGAAATCAGTGAACTAGTTTATGTTAATTCTTGTCTAAGCATTGCTCCTTTCATTCAATGTTACGTATGACAGTTCAATCTAGAATGGTCATCAGTATGATGTCAGCGTTCCAATAAACACCCCCAACGAAATAAAACTCTGAGGCTAGAAGTTCCTCAAAGTTCCAATTTATTAGAGATGCCATGTTGGCAACATCTGGGAAAACCCAAATCTGAAAGCTTCTGGGGTTTTTTCCACCCAAACGAAAGTTCAAGTCCCTGCCCAGCACCCACATGTCCATCACACAATCCAATCAGGCACCATCCAAAACTGAAGATGCCTCGCAGCTGCAGGGCACAGCAGCCTTGACTTTCTGGAAAGAATTTTATTTAGACTACTACATATCACCTACTCCATATAATCCCCCCTCCCATTTTCCCACAGTAGAAAATGTGGCAGGCCTGCATACAAAAAGGTAAAAGATGGCTTCCAGGCCTGACATATGAATTGTCTGTTATGGGTAAAATTTTGAGTTTTTGAAGGCTCAGACAAAATTGTTCTCCTGCCTTTTTATGTATACAGTCTTGCCAGGTATCTTTAGTAGACAATTGCAGACACAACCTTTTCTACTTGTCTTTGACTAATCACAGAGTTGGCAGTAAGAGGTTTAGACTTCTAAAGAAACCGGGGGCAGGGGGAATCCTTTTCCTTTTCAAGTAATTTTTATTACACTTATGCAAGATTTGATAAAGCATTGTAAAAAAATAGAGCAATGTGACATAACACTATTTGGTAGCCCTATGCAAGGTGACCTGGATTCATTTAGACAAAAGATTCCTGTTAAAGAGGCAATATGATTATTTTCATCAAAGTAAATATTTTTTGTCACTGAAGCATTTTATAGGGCCTCAAATCTTCTCACTGTCTCCCGCCTGTCACTTCCCAAAGCCAGAAGAAGCTTCTGTACAGACACTGCATTTGGGAAGAAGGTTCTTTGAACCACAGCCTGGTCATGATTGAGATGGATGTTTTCCAATAGGGCTCATCAAAGCTTGGAGTAAGGCATGCCAGGGAAGGAAGACAGCACATCCTCCATAGCACTCACAAAAGCTGATGTGTGTCTTCTTCAGCAGCATTATTTCCAAAGCTTTTGGCAAACAGGTTGAAGGCCATGAACAATTCATCTCCATGGTACTGACTGAAAGTTTTCCAAGCAGACTGAAGTAAAGCAACATGAAGCATCTTCAAAGAAGGACTTTGCTTGGAGCTCTGTTGAAGAAAAGCACCCCTTTGAATATTTGCACTGTTCTCCTATTTAAAAGAATGTGATATAGTTATTTACAGTGCAGTTAATAATGCATTGTAGTCAGGGGCGGGTTCCTAATTTTTTTACTGCCACTCTGTGGGCGTGGCTTATTTTGTGGGTGTGGCTTGCCAGCCATGTGACCGGGTGGGCATGGCTTGCCGGCCATGTGACCAGGTGGGCGTGGCTTCTTGGACTGTTGAAGGGAGGGGAACTGAGATAGGTCCCCTCAGCAGCTCAAGAAGCCTCAAACGTGCGAAAATGCCTACGATCATCACCGCACGTTCGTGGCTTCTCGGACTGCTGAAGGGAGGGGAATGGAGATAGCTCCTGCCGCCCATTCTTTCAGCGTCTCACGCGCTCCCTCAGCCATCCTCCCCTGCTTGGACTCACTGTGGGGTAGGAGGCAGCGCATGCGCAGTGCTGGAAGCTCGGCTTCTGGGCATGCGCAGAAATTTTTTTTTTAAAAAATGGCGGCGCCCAGGCACTGGCAACCGACCGCACTGGTACTGTGACATCACCAGCAGGCCGCTACCGGTGCTATAGAGTGGACCGCACTGGTAGGAATCCACTACTGATTGTAGTCGGGGTTTTTACTACTTTCTGTGACTATTTCGAGAAAGGCCTGTTGTGATACAAGTTAACAAAACCATTGGCACTAATCTAGAATCTCACCGATGGGAACTGCATTGCAATAAGGATATACATTTGATACAGTGGCTATGTTAGAATTGGAAACTGTAGAGATAATACCAATGTACACTACTGTATGCCCCCCCCAAAAACCCCTGTCATCTTTGTTCTTTTATATATCATTTTGGTTTTGGCCTTTTCTATAGGCTTCCCACGGGCTTCTGAATAGCCATTGTGAAACACATAATGTTGGAACTTGAAAGTTTTTCTGTGTAATCCATCCAGGTAGTTTAGAGTTCTTTGTGACGGGACAATGCAAAGCTCTTGGGGAATAAGACTCAAAGCTATATTTCAGTCTCTTGAGCAATTTGATGTGTTTGGCTACTCAGCTTGATATCTGAATAATGATATTAGAAAGAGTTTCTTGATGGAATTTAAAGAGTGCACTAAAAAAGTTTTCTCCGCTCTTGAAATCTCCAAATGGCATGGCTAATGGTGATTGGTCATTGTGTGTATTTAACACATCCAGATGGGTTGGAAACAGTGCATTATAAAATCTCAGGAGCACTAAGCTGTTTAACAGTTTGTAAATTACCGGTAATCGTTGTATAGGTTGTTCAGATATGAATCTATTTGACTGTGATTGTTTGTTTGCTTGTTTATTTTGGAAAGCCTTGAAAATTTTGCTGTACAAGTGTGAAAGACCAGATACAGCAATTTACATTCCATATACAACTTTGTAAAACATTGTAAAAATTTCTAACTTATTGCTCCATGTGGAGGAGCTTTAAAACTTTTATCTTATTTGTTTTATATATTTTAAAACTACAGTTGTATTTTCACGAAGCCCTCAACACTTCAGAAAGTTTTTTTTTAGGGTATAGTTTATTTGAGAGAAATTTAAGGCTGATAAACATTCATTTGTGGAAAGAAAAGATGATAAACAAGCATTCTTAAGATAATTTAAGATGCGAGTTAAAGTTCACATTTTCCTACAATTCCTATATATAGTTCAAATTTTCTATAATGCGTTGAAGGCAGGTGTTGAGTACTTTTATGTTAAAACGTCTTTGTGGTTTAAATGCCAGATTAAATTGCAGGCAGGAACCAAAAAGCACTTTGCCTAAAATATGTACAGTATGTATAGTTTCTATTTGAACTGTACAATTGAATCAGCAATTATGCTGTTGAATCAGTTTAGGGTAGGAATAGTTAGTCTGGTTCTCTTCTGATGTTTTGGACTAATTTTCTTTAGATTATACCCAGAATTAATAATGACAAGAAATTATAGGAGTTTCTAACCTATCTGAAGGATACCACTTTGTGTTGTATCCCAGCATGGAGACCCCTCAGAAATGACGCACACACAACTGTTTGCAAATAATAATAATATGTTATTACTAATAAATGTTCTTAGTAGCTAGGTTTTAAAGTCTATGAAGAACAGAAAGGTTCTTTGTGCAGAAAGTCCGATACTGTTGCTTCTTAAGATTTGGCCAGAATTCAAACCCCTAAAGAAAACAGGCAATTAGTCCCTCAGTTATCAGTAACTCACAGAAGTTGGCAGAAAGCCCAGAATTAATTATATCATGAACTGAAAATCCAAAAGTCAAAGCCGTAGAAATTCAAAGAGCAGCAAAACGTGGTCAGAGAACTGCAACGAATTAAGAGAAATCCAATCAGTTGTTTCCAGCGTCAGCTTCAGCGTGCTGAAGCCTTAAATAGCCTTAGGGCGTGGCCACTTAGTCTGCAGCTCTCCTCCTGCAGAACCAGTCTTGCCTGCTAGCTGCCCTGCGTGCCCTAGCATCAAGCAATAGCAATAGCAATAGCACTTTACTTATATACCGCTTCATAGTGCTTTACAGCACTCTCTAAGCGGTTTACAGAGTTCAGCATATTGCCCCCAACAATCTGGGTCCTCATTTTACCCACCTCGGAAGGATGGAAGGCTGAGTCAACCTTGAGCCTGGTGAGATTTGAACAGCTGAACTAGCAATCAGCTGAAGGTCGCAATGCTGCTTTTAACCACTGCGCTATCTCAGGCCCCTCTTCTCCTGAGTCACTCAGCTCCAACTGAGGTGGTGCAGAAGGCCCTGGTTGGCTTTCATCCTCTGGCACCAAGTCCTCCTCGCTATCAGACTCAGGTGCCAGGTGCACGAGATGATAGTGCCGCACCACAGTCGGCTCTTGGTCCTCTGGATCCATGACCAGCTGTGTGGGATGCGGGCAAGCCACAACACTTTGCTTACCATTGAGTTATACACTGGGTATGGTACTTGTCCATTGTAAAGGGACATGGTGGCTCAGTGGCTAAAACACTGAGCTTGTCGATCAGAAGGTCAGCAGTTCAGCGGTTCAAATCCCTAGCCCCGCGTAACAGAGTGAGCTCCTGTTACTTGTCCCAGCTTCTGCCAACCTAGCAGTTCTAAAGTACGTAAAAAATGCAAGTAGAAAAATAGGGACCACTTTTGTGGGAACGTAACAGTGCTCCGTGCGCCTTCGGCGTTTAGTCATGACCACGGAGACGTCTTCGGACAGTGCTGGCTCTTTGGCTTAGAAACGGAGATGAGCACCGCTTCCTAGAGACAGAAATGACTAGCATGCATGTGCGGGGGAACCTTTACCTTTACCTTATGGTACTTGTCAAAGGTCTGTCACTGAATCTGTTTGTACCTAAACACTCAGTATGGAATGGGCATTAAGAAGCTTGTGAATAGGATTGGCTAATAATAATTCATTTATTTACTTATTTATTTTGCACATTATTCACCCAATTAATGATGAACAATTGAATCACTGGAAAGCATTGTGTTTGTGGTACTGCAAGTGTTTGCCTGTTGTGTTGGATTACTAACAGACTTGAGCATGAAATAATAAACAAATCTTTTGGTTTAGGAATACAGACTAATACTGAATTTTCTGCTTATTTATTTCTGTACCTTCATTGCCCCTTCTTTGATTTAATCAGGTTGGTCACTGTGACCTATGCGATTTTATCAAAATCAATACAATATCTGATGTGATTATCATGACAAGGGCAGCTGAAAAACATTATAGGTCACTGTAAGCTCTTGGACTAAATGATAGCGTTGGCAAATGAATCCAAGGTCATGGGGGATAAAGGGGGAAAAAACTGGGAAATTGTGTTAGAATCTTGGGGAGCAAAAGGATATTAAAGTGTACTGAAATTATTTCATGAAAATAAGAGGACTTTTAAACAATAGGGTAAAATTAAAAGTAGGGAAGAAAACAGCTACATAGTCTGTAGCCTTGATTTGATATTCCACGCCATTGTTCACAGCTACTGTGAGAGAACAGAAATCGTTCTTGTGATTTTCATAATTGGGGTTTTTTCTTTGCTCCTTTCCCTCAGAGTAAAGATTTGTAGGCAGTGTTCACGGCTGTGTTGTTAAATAAATACTTTTATACAGTAATATGTTTTCTGTTATTGGATTTCCGAAATCTGAGCTAGATCTGAGCAAATCCCTCATGAATAGTGTTGAGAAATGTATTTGATAACTTCAAAAGGGTTACCTCAGCCAACAAGAAGCTGCGCATATCCTAATTACAAGAATAATCTGATGCACTAAAAGCATTGTTTTATTTTGCAGAATCTTCCAACGCAACATTATTGACCAACGCAGAAAAAATTGCTACAATTACAACTACACATAATCCTCAACAAATGCCACAGGAGAACAGGTTAGTTTAATGCCCCCCCCCTCGCTTAGAGTGGCTGGGCTGTCATGTCCATTCAATATTTCCCACATATCTTCACTCCCATCAATCTGATCTTTTTTTCTCTCTCCTCCTTTCTGTTATTATTTTAAACAGAAACAATGCAAAGACAAAACAGGAATCCCAGTTTGATTTCAAAGCACCAACAGTCTCCCAGGTAAGGCTATTTGCTGCCCACAGTTTTAGCTTATTAGCTTGCAAATGTACAATGTTCTTCCCCTCTCTGTATAAACTGCATGTATGTATGTATGTATTTCCCATAGAAACTTCAGTGTATCTGCATTGAGTGCTTTCTCAGTTTGTCTCTGCATGTATGCTGTGAGCCGCCCAAAATTGTGCTCCAAATTGGGTGACCTTGCAAATCTTTTAAATAAACAATGAAATAAATACAATAAGAATACAGAGCAAATACGCTTTTCTGACAATGGTGGCAGTAGTGTAGTTTGTGTACATGCATACATACCAATTACTCTACCAGGATACCTTCCAAACAATTATACCAAAACCTCTGAAAGAAGCAGCTGCTTCAACACTTCTAAGTGGTCTTAACACAGATTTGAATGACTTAATTAATGAGCTTTTGGAGAACGCCAAGGCAAACTATGCCACAAGATTTCTTTCTTTAAAAATGGGAGCTATCTTGCTTTTGATATAAGAATTGAGTTCAATTTTTAAGGAATAAATTAAAGGTCACGGTTTGAAAATAAGTCTAATTTGATACAGGGGCATTTTCAATTTTTTTATGTCCTATGTTCATTTTAATGTGATGTACCGGCCTGATCATTTGGACCAATGCTCTTCTGCCTTTGCATGTAGGTAATTCAAATATTCTTGATGGTTAAGGTTGCAAATTGTATTTTATTACTTTCTTCCAGCCAGAACAAGATTTTTACACTGTGGAACTTGAAAGAGGAGCTAAAGGGTTTGGCTTCAGTCTGCGAGGTGGCCGTGAATATAACATGGATCTCTATGTCTTGCGGTTAGCAGAAGATGGGCCTGCTGAGAGATGTGGGAAAATGAGGGTATGTTACAAGTTCACATGAACTACCATTTCTCCTTTGCCTTATTTGCAGGCCAACCTTTCTACTCAGTTTCCTCCTTCTTCTTCTTTTTTCTGTTTGGTTGCAGAATATAGATGACCTTATTCAAGCCATTAGACAAAAATCGTCAGGAAATGATTTTTTTTCTCTTTTGTTATGACTGAAAGTGAAAAAGCCTTTTAGCCCATATAAATACGTGCTTAGATTATTGATTTTCCTCTATTCAATGCGGATATCTCACTGCTTCAGATGCCATTCTCGAAATTGCTCTGCGTTTGAACAGTGTTTTATGTGAGGGTGTTTTGTTTGTTTGTTTTAGAACTGCTGCATTTTTAAACAAGGCCTCATAATTCCATCTGTAGCATTTCACTAAGAAATCCTTGGGACTTACAAACTTAAATGTGCAACATTTTCTGGACCAAAGACCACCATGCTTAATCTTTGAGTGTCATGCCATACATGAATACCTTCAAATAATAGGCAGGGTCCCTGCAAAAAAAATGACTTTATTTCATGTACACATACATTCAATTAAAATTATTCCCCAGTATAAACTATTTAGAGATTTCCCCATCCTGTCACTAAAAAAACACATTTTCAAAATCTATAGAAACTGTCCCTATGTCTTTGCAGAAATAATTGGTTCTATAGGCCATCAACCCTATGTATTTTTTAAAGCATTAGTCTGGATTGGTCAATTTCAAACTCAACCTGGCAGCAGCCATCTTTCTGTTCCTCAGTTGCCACACAGAGGGAGAAGGGGGGAAAGGATATTTTAACTTGCTTGTTTTAAAAAAAGAATAAAAAGTACTGTTTTTCCATGCCACTGTCTTATTAGAAGTAGCACATTTGCAACAAAATCTCTATCAGCGTTCTGTAAACAAAATGGCTTATCCTGCCATCCTCACATTGGGGTTTAGATACAGGGATACTTTCAAACTATCATTATGCATATATATCTTTTCAGATTTTTTTTAATCATGTTTGTAGGTCTATGACGTACCGCTCCAAAATAGAATAGTACAAAAATCTTAGTAATAAAATTCTACCAGTAAATAACTCAGGATTTCATCTTTAGTTTGATAGGTGTTTTTTGTACCTGTGTCACTAAAAACATTACTAAATGCTACATTCCCACTTCAAAATGTTAGTGTTTGGCTCATGTTCAATTTTGCACTTTGGCAGACAAACTCATTCCACATTCTTCTATGTGATGTTTTCCTGCCAGCAGTTTACGTTAATCATAGAGTATTTTATTTTCACAGATTGGGGATGAAATCCTGGAGATTAATGGAGAAACCACAAAGAACATGAAGCATGCTCGAGCCATAGAACTAATTAAAAATGGTGGCCGCAAAGTTCGCCTGTTTCTCAAACGTGGAGATGGTTCTGTACCAGAATATGGTGGGTCAAACTATGAAAACATTCCTTATCTTGCTCCGGGCATCACACCATGAATGATATATCTCCAAGATCTGAAGCGGGGATTCTTCTTTTTTCCTTTTCTTTCTTTTTCTCTTTTTCCACCAATGTCTTACCAACCTTGACAACCGTGGTTAATTGCCTCGCTTGTGCTGAAATTTTCTCTACACTTTTTCATCCTTTGCTTGCTACTATGGACTTTTATGGGGGCACAGTGTACAGGCAAGACCATCTTCAGAGCAGTATTTTGGTGATCCAAGGGGGCAAAAACATATAGACGAACCAAAACTGTACTATCCTGTCCGACCAAACAAGGAATGTTTATTGAACTGTGCCAAACTGTTTCTCAGCGGATGAATTGTTCTCTCGTCTTCTGATCAATGCAGAGTTGGGAAATTTGTGTTATCCTTTGGAAACTGTTGTCCTTGGCTTTTGTCTGTAACCATAGGCATGAATTCCACGATGGTGTCTGGGCTTTTACTGTCCCCGTACATTAATGTAAATATTTATAAATTTATTTTTTAAAACGTATGCAATACAAGAATATATTCACTTGGATTCCCCTCCTGCCCTTTTCCTTTAGATTGTTTGTTCACAACTGTGTCAGCTATGAACAAATTAATATTGCCATTCTCAATGTTTATTATAAGAGAAGAGATGTTGTTTTATTTGGTTGCCGAGGGATATATCTGCATTAAAAATCCCACTTGTATTTAAGTTCTGTAGTATTGGTTTTGGGTGGCTTAGTACTGTATATAATATTATGATGTCCTATTTATTTGAGATAGCTATTCAGATATATGCCCTAGATGTAGGGCTTTTCCCAAATATAATTGGTTTCCAACCAGTTATGAGTTATAAGCACACAAATGAACAGGTGTCCTTTATGTTTCCCCATATTTGGGATAATATACCAGTAAATTATATTTCTTTTTATTCCTAGTGTGGAACAGTATCAAAGTCCCAACTATTGTACTTTTCTACTTTTGTTCTCCAGAGATGGGAGAAGTGGCAAACAACACATGGGTGGGATCTTTCAAAGGTTATAATTGTATCCCCACAAATTACCAAAAAGAAAGAAAAATTCTTTATTTTTTCACTCCATTATATTAGCACCAGGTTGAACTGGTCTTATAAATGAATCGGTGAATATCTATATACCAATTCAGTTTGTCTTGAGAAAGATGGACTTGTGCTTGTTGATAGAGGCCCAGTTATATTCCTTGTAAAGCCACATAATCTGAAAAAGGTGGCTTATATTCATTTTAATAAGTGGGGGTTGTTTTTTTTTAAAAAAAGAAAAGAATGGGAGATTATATATAAGGTCAGCAAGAGTGACCTCACGGGTACTATAAGAAGTGGAAAAAAAACTTATGCAGTCATTTAGGGCAGAGGTGGGGAACTATGTCCCTATTATGACTTGTGGACTTCAACTCCCAGAATTCCTGAGCCAGCATGGCTGACTCAGGAATTCTGGGAGTTGAAGTCCTCAAGTCATTAAAGACATAGTTCCCCACCCCTGGATTTAGGGCAAAGTTATTTGGCATGCTTTCAGATGAGAACATTGCCCTTAAAGTTCTTCTGGTGTTGCCAGTCCAATGCCAGTTTCTTAAAAGGATTCAATTAGTATGCCACACATAGACTTGTCCTTTTTTAAATAATTATTATTTAGAACATCCTGAAAACTTCACACAGTCAGATGACTTAGTAGTTTAGCCAACTCGCTCTACCATTTTAATCCATGTCATGAATAAAATTCTTGTGTTTGCACTTCTGTTGTACACTTAATTGGCCATGTTTCCGCAGGACTAAAACTGTGTAGTGTTCTTTATGTTCTGTCTTTTTTCTATGCTCTTTTGGCTGTAAAGTATTGTACCATATGCTAAACATTGCAAATATAGCCTATCAAAAAGAGTTTCACCTCTTCCAGAATGTCTGTTGCCCTGAGGATGAAAAATTTAACACTAGGGTTTGGGACAGGGTAGCTTCTTTTTGTCTCTTTGTTAGCTTGTTCTCTTTTCTTTTTCAGTCTGGGCTGCGAGTCGCTTTTTGAAATCCCCTAACACATTCCAATTTCAAGCCAGGGGCTGCCCAGTTGCTGTCCTGTGCCTGTATTTGGGGGAGGGGGGGGGCTGAATTGCTTCATTCCTGTCCATTGCAATCACTAACAAATTGCTTTAAAAAAAAAAGAATGAGGTTCCAGTATTTTTTTTCCTGACTCAATTGGAACACGCTTCTCTGAGGAGGCTGTATATTTTTGTAATGAGTTTTGTACTTCTCTTCAATGTCATAGTCTGTAGTGGGTTTCTTTTTTGTCGTTGTTGATTGTCAATTGTTTTTTCTCTGACATTCTGTTTCACTGTCCCAATTATGTCTCTCTTCTCTCCTTTGCACTCTCCCACTCCAAACTCGATATTTTCGTTGTCTGGGTCGTTTAGTCACCTTTTTTTCAATGTTTTAAGTACACTGTCTCGCTTTAACAGCCTTATATTTGGGTGATGCCTAGACAATCTTGATTGGGGAAAAAAAATAAAATTTTCTTTATTCTAATATTTTTTTAAACAAATGAAGATTTTTCCCCCCCTTACCTCCTTATTATAGGGAATCTAAACATTCTACTTTTTTCTTTCTCTTTCTCCTACTTTTCTTGGTGCCGGGGCTCTTCCTCCCTCAGCGATGATACCTCCTAATCTCGCTGCATGTATGAGAAATGACAAGCTCGGGGAATCTTGCTTCTACCTTATGGGCCATAATCAAACTACGGTTTGTAGCTAAAATCAATACTAGGTGTTTCTGTGCTGTGGCCTAATTCTCTCACCTTGCTTTCCACTTTGCTAAACTTCTGCATATACGGCAATTCATTCTGAGCATCCTGCAGTTCCATGAATTGTAAGTACCCCGTACCCCGTGGTCTTCTGCAAGAGATCACAAGATGCCAAATTGACTTGGCCTCATTTGAAGGTGAAACAGTGGTCCTTCATTTCTGAAGTCTTGTGGCGTAAGGTAGTGATCCGTGGTTTCCTCTCACAAATCATCAAAAGCTAAGCTCACCATGCCTGTCCAGAAGAGAGCTTGCATCAGGGAATTTTATTTCATACTCAGGAGAAAAGAGAGAGGAATTTAGGAGTCTAAGGAATTTTGCAATTACTTATTATCGTGTTAATGTTCTCAAACATCTATTGGGCAGGTGGTAATCATTTGGCTTAGAATCCAGGAAGCGTTATCACACAAGATATTTGGGTTCCTCCCCCCCCCCAAGTAATAAACAATTACAGTACCAACCTCAAAGCAATTGAATTGCCATTTTTAAAGCAATTCATAATCAACTATTGCTAAGTACGTATAAAAAGGTTGCTCCAGCGAGATGATTTGCTGCTTCTGCTTACAGCATCTGTGTTTACTGCAACAGGATAAATGTAAATATTTTACCCGATATTTCTGCAGATCTAAATGGACTGTTGCATTGATAAGATTGGATCATGTCTTCCCATACCCCGCTGCTCTCATTGTGTGTGTTTAAGTCCAATCATTGTGACAAAACCAAAATTGTCCTCAATGCTTGCACGTGTTTTATATATAAAGACAGGCTAAGTTGTTCACTGAGTGTATTTAAAACAGACAATCTATAGGTCTTCTGATGCCCAATGATTTTGGGTGGCTTACAATTGAAGGTATAAAGTATAAAAAGAAAAGAAAAAAAGAACCATGAATGATACCAAAGCAACTGATAACCGCCCCCCCTCACCCCCCCAAAAAAGTACCCAGCAGGGGCTCAACCTTTACTCTGTCCCAGAAGCTGGAAGAATAGCTCATGCTTCCTGAGCATCATCAGAGTGACAGCTGTCCATAGCTCTGGGGGGAGACTTCTGAGAATCAGTTCTGAAATAATTAAAAAATACATCTGTCTTCAAAGCTTAGTTACGAGTCCCTCGGGAGTAGGGCGGCATATAAGAAAACCAAAATAAATAAATAAATAAGTTACAAGCCATCTTCCAGATATAGTTTTCTGTTAAAAAATTTTTTAAAAAATTAAATTATTTGAACTGCTAGTTTTATTAGGAAATGAAAAGAAAAGGAGGCTATGAAGGAGTTCACTACAAAGGCTTTATGTTAGGCCAGGGGTCAGCAACCCGCGGCTCTGGAGCCACATGTGGCTCTTTCATTCCTCTGCTGCGGCTCCCTGTCGCTCAAAATATGCGTCACAACTGCCAATGTGTGACACTCGTTGACATGCGATTTATTGAGCTTTTTGACCCTGGTAGGCCAACCATGGATAAATCCAAGAAAAGAAAAATTTCAGAAGAAAAGCAGAACGTTTAATTCAACTACATATGCTAGTTTTGTGGCCGCTCAGGAAATAGTCAGGCACGGGAAGGGTTTTGTGGCTCCCGGTGTTTTCTTTTCTGTGGGAAGCGTGTCCAAATGGCTCTTTGAGTGCTTAAGGTTGCCAACCCCTGTGTTAGGCTAACATATTCTGATTTGGAGCTGGGAAAAAGTTAACTTTCCCATTCCTGATACTGTAAGGACCAGAATTTAACTAGAGATTGACATTGCCTTGAGAAGCATCCATACTAATGTAGAGCACTCATCCTTTGTTGTTTTGCTAAAATTAACAAAAGCTTCAGGAAGCATCTTTTTGACTGCTTAACAAACAATTGCTTGTGTTTTGTTACTAATGAAGTCTTCAGAATAATGACTGGTATCCAACTCTAAATTCAGGCCACCATTGTCAAACATTGTGTTGTTATCTTTTTTTCAGACCCCAGCAGTGACAGGAGCAGCCCAGCCACAGGTTCACAAAAAGTATCGGAAGTGAAAAATATGCAGTACGACAGACAACAACACTTACCATTGGAGCCCAGTTATCCACCAGTTCTTCACAAATCACCCCAACATGGAGACAAGCGGATATATTTTAAGGACCCCAAAAGCAGCAGAGAGTTCGGCAGACAATCAAATGAGCATCACACATGGAATGGAACTTCTAAAAATAGCAATAGCATCCCAATCCGAAAAAAGGATAGGTCACCAGAAAAAAGGCACGAGCGTCAACCAGAGAGAGTGGCCATCAATGGACAAAAACGAAGACCACCTGAAAAGAGGAGAGACGGTACAAGAAGTGCTGAAAATACTCTGGAGAGAAGAGATCGGTATGAGAGGAGGAGAGACTTTTCTCCAGAGAAACGAAGAGAAAGGTCACCAACTCACCGACGGGATAACTCACCCAGTAGCAGAAGAAGACGATCACTCGAAAGACTTATGGATCAGAGGAGGTCACCAGATAAGAAGAAGGAGAGCTCACCTCCTGAAAGGAGGGCTAAATCAACGGACAGGAGGAGAGAGAGAACCCCTGAACGAAGAAGGGAGAGGTCTCCCGATAAACGAAATAGAGATGGCAGAGTGAGTTTTCGGGAAAAGGAAGAAGGCACTCTGAGATACGACACAAATAAAAGTAACAGGCACCCAACGGAACAAAGACGGAGACCCTATAAAGAGTGCAGCACTGACCTCAGTATCTAGTGGCTTTTGAAGCCCTACCTACAATACTTTTGCGGCCTTTCCAGCATTCAGAGTTCCTAGGAAGGAAGGTAGCAAACCTCAAATGCCACTCGCAGCCACCACACAAATAAAATCTAATCATCACAACCTATTCACATGTTTTGCACATGGTGTGGACAACATGAAAGTATATGCATTTCAAATCATATTTGCCAAATGTCCATCCCAAAGTGTGATGAAAGTTGTGTTCCTTCCTAACACACCATTGTGAGCATTTAGATTCATTGTACTTTTCTGTGGCTTAGTGGTTCCTTTCTTAGTTTTATGGTGGGCAAGCCAACAGTAGTTAAACATTTGTGATCAACCGCACTGTTTTGTTGATTACTTCATCACCAACATGAATTTGTGATTTTCTAAAGAATGGGTTGGAGGAAGAGGGGGTTTGTTCAGTAAAACTTTGAACTGCTATGGAGGGACTTTTTTTTCTTTACAAATAACGAACATAGTTCTCAAACTAAGATAACTATTTGAAGAGACTACTGCTGGGATGAAGGATATTTATACAGATCTACACAGCACAAGCGGTTAAGGAATGTATAGTGTGTTCCATTGAACAATAAGTACTTTTGGGTCTTCTTTAAAAGGAAGTAAGGTGGCCAAGGATCGGTAGTCATCATGCATGGCATCATGTGTAGGATAAACAATCATGTTTATTCAATAATTGTGACCACTAATGAAATTTCACAAAAGGCAGCACCACTGTTGTTCTTGTTCAACCAGTAGAACCATTCAGATGAAATTGGAGCCTGAATAAGTATCACTTGCTTGTCTTGAAAGGGAAGTTGACATGAATTCGATTCCTTATTCAAGAAGCATTTTGAGGAACAAATACTTCTTTCATAGGCTGAGTTTAAATGCTTTCAGGTCATTTAAGTACTACTGTCGCCAAATGGAACTGTTTCTCTAGGCTTCTAGGTTTTTTTAAAAAATGATTATTATTTTACCTTTTTTTCCCTTTCCGCTTTCTGGTGCACCCTTACTTGAGACAAAAGGAAACACGTTTGCAAAATTGTCCCCCCCCCCCAAAAATGTTAAAAATTGTGGTATGGAGTTCTTGAGAGAAAGCTGTGGTTTAAGCTCTACATCAGATTGACACGAGTGGAATAAACCTACTCAGGATTATTTTCTGGTTGGTTATTTTCATGCAACAAGTTTGTGCGGTAAATATACTGTAGTACCAATAGCAGAATTAATGGATTACTGCCTAGCTGAGCCAAAAAAAAAAATTGCCGTTACTGTTGGACCACTAAATTTTTTTAAAACTGCTGCTTTTTATTTTACAGTGCATTGATGTGTACATGTAATACTGTTTCACTGGGGGTTTTTTCTTTCTTTCATATGCCTGTGCACAGACACATATACATAAAGAAAATAAGATTACAAGTCTATCACTGTTATTGCCCTGGTACTGTAAAGAAAAAGGAAAAACAAAGATGGCTTGTCGTTGTGTGTACAGACTTTAAATTGTAATTAACAGAGCCTGTTGCAAACAAACAAAAAGAAACTGTTGCCTTTTTGCTTGTATAAAAGAGACTTTATGACAGAATTTAGCTGTGAGGAATGTGCTACATGTTTATATTTCTGGGGGGAAAATGGAACAAATTGATTCACGGGGATATATTTTAATGTAAACTGAATCAGGTATGTAAAGCTGTTTTAACAGAAGACGATATAAGTAACTTGGAAGATTTTGTTGATTGGGATATCATGTCCTCTTGTGGGGTGGAAAATGACTCTCAGAGGCCTCGGGATACGGTTTCTGTTCTTCAATTATCATTTCTTAACATGTGGTCTAGTTATAGTGCTGTTTTTCTGCGTTGACGAGAAGCATACGTGGGCCAATCTTTTTTATAAAACCCTATGCATATATAAATACGGCATTGTTCATAGCTTTATTTGAAAGATTGGGTTTATACATGACGGTAGTCTAAGTAGATGTGGACTTTACTCAATATAAGATTCTTTCCTTGGGACAAAAATACAATGTATATGATGTAGCTACAATGAAGGAAAGAGTCTCTGAATGCTATTTTTATTATCAAATAAAGATTTCCATACAAAGCATCCACGTGATTCCAGTGGTAAAATTAAGGAAGAAATGTGGTGTATTTGTCTGGATTCTTCTTGCTCTATTTTTGAGATTACATTTCACAATGCGACATAAGCTTTGGGTTTCTGGCCAAATGCCGGTACCTCCTATCGTCGTTCTCTATGTGAGAGTCAGAAGAAGACTCATTCTTCAGGGATTGTTAGTATTAATCGAAGTGAATATTTGCAAATCAGGGTTAGGTACATTATTTAATAGTGGATGAAATGTCTGCAAGAAAACAACAAAGCTCAGAGAACACCAAGGACCCCATTATCAGTATGGTTTGTGCAATTTCAGGGCAAATCATGTCAACCAACAGCTGAAGAAGGAAGATTCAATAGCCGGGTGTCAAACTCAAGGCCCAGGAGATGGATCCAGCCCGTGGGGTGCTTAGATCTGGCCCGCGGGGCTGCCCTGGAAACAGCGAAGGACTGGCCTCTGCTAGTGAAAACGAAACTCGGGAGGGCTGCATGCGGCCCTCCTGAGCTCCGTTTTCGCTAGGACAGGATTGCAGGAGGCCATTGCAGCCAAAAACTGATCTCGCCAGGGCCATGGGCGGCACTCCCAAGCTCCGTTTTCACTGCCAGTGGGTTGTAGGGAGGCCGTCGCAGCCAAAACAGAGCTTGGGAGCCTGTTTTCTCTGGCAGAGCACTTGGGCCACCACAGGCGCCCCCGACACGAGTGATTTCGAGGTGGCCATGCCCCCCAAGGTCAACCCAGATATGGCCCTCAATAAAATCGAGTTTGACACCCCTGAAATAGACAAATTGAACACACAATCTGCCTGCAATCAATTTGATCCTTTGCATGGCCAGATTAAAAGTAAAATGTCTCCTGGTTAAAGCCTTGAAAAGGCCCTGCCTGTTGGAGAATTAGTAATATTAAAGTAGGCTTCTGTGATTCCCAGAACAGCTTCTCTTTGGTTTGTCTTAGAAATCTTCCTTTCTTTGATTTTATATTTCAATCAGTTTTAAACACAGTGGATACCCCTCCACTGAGACCCCTGGCATAACTGATTTGGAGCCCAGAAAGTCCTAAAGGAATTATGTTAACAAAAAATAATAATAACTGAATGGGAAAATACTACATTTAAGACTTTTCAACTGTCTTGAAGCCAAACGAGTAGAAGTATAACAATGAAGGCTTGAATAAGTTGTTATGAGAAATACCAGTGGAGCAGCAAAACAATAATTGTTTGATGATTTGCTTATGGATCTGGGAGTTAAATCAATAAGACCATAGGCTGCTAATTTGCAAAGATCATTAAAAGATGTTCAAACTTAGCCAGGGGTACCTGAGAATTAAAATGATTGATTTTAATTTCACACTGGGGAGAAAGAACAATTCTGTTCTCAGATGTGATGACAATCACAATCCAGAGAGGCATTCAAAGTCACTTTGCCTCCTATTTCTTAATGCCGCTTTATTTTGCAGCCACTCCATTTAAAAATATCAGAGGTGAGAATAAAACAACATTAATTAAAAAAAATAAAAATAAAAAACAACATTAAATTTCAGGACTACAAATCTTGACCTGATAATGCGCAAAAGAGGTTTTGTTGGGTTATAGCTAACTACCCTGTTTCCCCCAAAATAAGACATCCCCTGATAATAAGCCCAATCGGGCTTTTGAGTGCATGGCAATAAGGCCAAGCGCTTATTTCAGGGTTCAAAAAATATAAGACAGGGTCTTATTTTCAGGGAAACACGGTACTATAAAATTTGTTCTTAATTTCAGCAGCTTAATTATATTCTACCATGTAATAAGAACATAAAATACCTTTGGACAATATTTATTCTCAGATACCATTTTGTTTTCATTTATTAAATTGGCAGCATTGAACTATCCCATTTATCTATAAAGAAACCTGTTGAAATGTTTTAGTTCAGGTCTAGATACTTTACATAAATGTGGAGATTATCAATATCCTTTTGCAACGCTGCATTAATTCACTGACATTATAGGAACCAACAAAGGCTCAAAGCATAGCACAGAAGGAAGAAGGAGGAAGTCAAACTGAACGCAAGGCGCTTGTAACTGAAGCAGTATAATAATCACTGATGTCGAGCACTTATGTGAGAAGCAAAGAAAATTTGGAGATTAAATAATTCCATCTAATTGAAATAAATATAGTAAATGTGTGGATGTTTTAAGATCTCATTTCAATAGTAGCTTATATGAGAAAGAATTAGATATGTACATGAGTTATTGTTTAAAAAAAATTATTACTATTTTGCTAAATTCAGAAAATATAAATACAGTGTAATGACTGGCCAGTAATTTGAGAGAAAACGAAGTTTAGAAAGACTAGATTAAGTAATGTAAACAAGAAAGAAAATATAATTAAAATACCATACCATAGGTAAAGATTGTAAGTTTATTGAACTTATTTTTAAACTAAATACATTAATAAGCATTTATGAATATCTATTAAAATAAACTTAGCTGAGGAGAAGCCAGTGGAAAAATAGTGGTGGAAAATATAAGAATTAAAGAGCAGGGTGTCTCTGAGTATGTGCTCAGCCAAGTACAAAATCCATATTAATTTTTGAGAAGATTTCTTGCTTTTATTTTTCCCTGCATTCAAATGTTAGCCTTACTTTCTCTCACAACTGATTAATACTTTTCTGGCCACATTGATTATTATATTATACAAGTTATAGAATCTACAACCATGTATGTAATCAATCTTACCTCCATTTAGACTAAATATAGACAGAAGCTCTGGCAAAAATGTCTAGAAAAGACGATATTTCTGATCTCTTTAAATAATCATTTCTAAAGTAGTAATGCCTTCCACAGAGTTCAGTGTAGCATTCACTATTCCCAATAAACACATAGTCCTTGACTTACCCGCTTTATGACTGTCATGACTTATAACAGGTTCCATTATGGTTGTAGGTTGAGGAGTATCTATAGGCTGTAGTACTATACAATTTTTTTCACCTCTAACACTCACTAGTGACCACACATACCACTCTGAGAGTTTAAAAATTTCAAGGTGGACTGTATATGCTGTTCTAATGAGCGTCAAAGCAGACAATGATGATTTGAACATTATCTGGCCCTCTCAGTAGGGTTTGCTAGCCACTAAACCACAGTAGAACTAGTAAGTAAGTTCTGGCAAATTACTAAACGCTTAATAAACAAAATTACACAGACATCCCACTGCGGGATAAGCCCTGTTAATTACATTGTCCAAAAGACAGCACTACTTTCCTTAAACTTTCACCATTTTTTTTAGGATTTAGTCCTCATGATTCCACATAGTTTCCCCCCATGAATGTTGTTTTTATAATGTTTTAACTATGCTTTTTAATTTTAAACTATGATAATTGTTTTTATTGTACGTTTCTTATCCTGTTGTACGCCACCCTGAGTCCCGCGGGATTGGGCGGCCTATAAGAACGTTTATTAAATTAAATTAAATAGTTTGTGTTAGCAAAACCATTATAAAGTTTCAAGCAGTAAACTCAACTCCCTGATGTCGACCGTCAGTTGAATTCATGAAATATGTTTGATGGTAGTACAATAGTTCTAATTTCCACTTGAAAAGGGTCTCTTAAGTGGAATGATCTTTAGTGTAGTCAGTTCTACACTATGAACTATAACATTCTTGATGCATAATGGTAAGATTGTGTAGCATATCTTATAAAAGAGTAAGTACTTGTGTTTTAAGTATTTTCTTTGATGGATATCTCTCATGTTCCCATTTATCCCAATTTAGCCCAACAGATCTACAGACTCCCTGCCTCTAATGTGTTAGAACATAATTGAACTCAGGAGAAAACTCAGTATAATTCAGATTGTTACTCCTGATCCTTAAACTGTACATTACTTAGACTTCCTTCTTTCTGAAGAATAGGCCACTTTGATCCCATGCAGTCCCATTCAAATACAGCCTGTAATTTAAAGAATTATCCATAAAAGTTAAGATCAACTAATAACAAATAGTTCTGTATAATGTAATTCCCTAAGTCAACCTTTTCATCCAATTCCAGTTTATGAAAAAAAACCCTGATATAATATTAAGGTCAGCTACAAATGGACTTAAAAATAATAAGCACATTTAAGTACAATCTAAAAAAGATTTTTTTAATGGCGCTAAAGCACATTTGTGAATCTTTGGCTGCACACAAAAGATACATATTTGAAACTCAAAACATAAGTATAGATTATGCTTCTCAAATATTTGTTTTAGCTAAATTATTCAGTAGTTGTCCACCCACAATTTCTTTATAATGTATTTTAAGTAATGCATTTTGCCTTACCTGTGGTTTAATAATACAAATCTTAGCCTTTTTTCTATTATCGTTGTTTCATCTCTATTAATGGATCAGAGCTATCAAACTGTTGTTCACAGTTTGTATATCAGCCTTCTGCAATGTACTGTATGTGCTCCAAATTTGTTAGACTTAAATTGCATTAAATTGCATTTGACTCTTTGCCCTATTAGTTAAAATCAATTTATCTTTGTTCATTATTCAAAAATTTGAAAGCTCTGAAAGTTCCTTCAATCCTTTCTTGGAAAGGATTATTCTATGCAGTCTGGAACTATTGCATTGAAAAGAGAGAGACAGGAGAAAAATTATTGTGCTTCAAGTTTGTCTTCTTGTTACTGGGGAAAAAATATTTCTTCAGTTCTGGTGAAGCATCAGTTACATCTGATATATATCTGGAAAAAAAGGGAAGATTTCAATACTTGGAATCACCTAATATTTCAGTTTGTTGATTTGAATGGTTGAACCACCTTAGCCTGAAGAATCCATTTGAACTGATGACAGGATAATGGATTCATGTTACAGGAAAGCAAGTTCAATTCAATGTATTTTTTTCCCCTAACAACAAAAGCAACAGCGGGAAACAATTACAAAAGAAAGAGACTTCCTTTTGCTGGGTGTGTTCAAGTACAGGAAGGACAGCCAAGGCTTAATTTGGAGGAAGTAAAATGTCCCATGGGAATGCTCTCCAGATTTATGGTTTAGATTTATTTTGCATTTCAATCTCTACTAAAAAGAAATGGGACTGGATATAACTACCAATTTCAGCTGCATCTATCATCTCTGTCCATGGCAGCAACTGAATTGCACAGAACTACTGGGCATATGGTATAGATGATAGTACATTAACAACTCTACAAAACTCACAAGCTCATAGTGGCAACACTGATGGAAAACTGCCTTGCATTTTACAATCCCATTGGAACGTGTACGGATCTCTGCTAGATCAGGCCAAATATTCCCCATATGAACCAAGCACTACAGAATTCTTTTGCTCTACTCCAGCTTTCTACAATGACCAACTAGATATGTCTAGGAAGCAAATAAGCTGATAGAAAAAGTAGCATCCCTTCCATCTGGAATGAGGAAGTTAAGATGCTATCACTTGAAATGTGGTACAAATATGCTCTTCACCCTTTACTTGTTAGAGCATCATTGATACACCCCAAGTCTGCTATATTCAATGTATTATGCAGTCCCCCCCCCTTACATATTTTAGCCATTTTGAGCAGCTCATGGTGTTAGCCTTTGAATTAAGCCATATGCTTACCAAGAGGTGTTTGATCCAGGAGGCTCTCAATAGTTCTATTTATTCTGGTGTTTTTAACCTGGTGCAATATTCTTTCACATTTTTTCCAGCAAGAGACAATTAAGAAGCTGTAAAATGCCTATTACAGCATTCTAAACACACAAGAATGGCACCCCTGGGGACAGAATGCTAGCCAATGTGTTTTTAAATGGAGCTTTAACAAAAGAGAAATTGTCACACAGAAAAGCAAGGTCTTTTTAAAGAACAGTTATTTGCTACAAATACATAGTGCTGGTTGGAGTGTGGGTGCTGATAAATGATTTCAGTGGCTGCATTAGTGGCCTGTACATAATTTCTTCTGTCCTAAATATTGTGAATGTACAAATTGAAACAAGAATTATTCCATTATATCAGGTGACCCGGTATCTAGGAGATTTATCCTTCTTGACGCCTTAATAAGTTATGTTGATGTATAGATGAGGAAAAACAAAAAAAAAACTAAAAACCTACAAAAAGCCTTTTAAAACCTCAGCCTCATTGTAAAAATGTGTCAAAACACTTGAAAGCAGTGATTCCAATAACAAAAGAAACATTTTGCTATTGAGAACCATACTGAGCATTGAGAGCCAGTTTGGCCTAGTGGTTAAGGTTCTGGCTTAGGAACCAGGAGGCCATGAGTTCTAGTATTGCCTTAGACATGGAAGACTAGCTGGGTGACTTTGGGCCATCACTCTCTTTCACCCAACCCATCTCACAAGGTTGTTATTGTGGGGAAAATGGGAGGTGAAAGCATCAGCACCTTGAGTTATTTATAAAGACTAATAAAGGTGGGATAAAAAGTCAACTTGAGCTTAAATGGACTCCAGAGGATAGTAGAGAACAGGAAGGCCTGGAGGAACGTTGTCCATGGGGTCGTGATGGGTCGGACACGACTTCGCAACTAACAACAACAACAAAAGTCAACTAAATAAATAAATTTATCTTTCTTGCCTGCCGAAAATATAGCCGTCTCACATGCTATGATTTCAAAAGGTTTCACATATAAATCTTAATAACTGGACCTGTTCATAATGAGGCAAGCATTAGATAGGAAGGACCCAAATTGGGGGATACCACACATCATAAAGACCATTAAATCAAAGACCATAAAATTGCTGGCCACCAGCAGATCTTTCAGTATCTGAGTGATAGAATTACAATTACCCAGACTGATTTAGCTCTGTGGTCTCATGTTGTTGTCCAAATAAAAGCTTTTGAATAGTCTTAAAAGAAGATATCATGTAGAACATAGTATGTTGACTGAAGAGTTTTGGAAAACTGAAGTCCAAAGTATTAAAGTTACTGTGGTTGACAAATATTGATAGTAAATGCATTGCAGTAAATGCAAATATGATAATGGACATAGTGCTACAGCCAACATCTGAATGTCCAGGATACTCCAAGAGGCTGAAGCTCTCATTTTTCAAAGGAGTGCCAAGAACTAAACCAAAATTCTAACTTGAGCTGTAATTATTCAGGTCTATTCTGCTAAGGAAATAATTGGATCTGATATTTTATTTTATTTATTTATTTATTTGGTATTCTTATATGCCGCCCAACTCCCGAAGGACTCAGGGCGGCGTACAACAGAGAAAAATACAAAACATATCCTATGTTAAGTTTGGTATGCCCGAAGTTTGGATAGCCATGGTCCAAAACACTTTTGATTAATTGATGGAAATTAGCAAGGCCCAAATGAATATTTTATTTATTTATTTATTTGTGAGATTTATATACCGACTCACAGTGCAAGCACTCTCTAAGCAGTTTACACCAGTAAGCAATGTATATTTATATTGCCCCCAACAATCTGGGTCCTCATTTTACCTACCTTGGAAAGATGGAAGGCTGAGTCAACCTTGAGCCGGTGAGATTTGAACCGCTGACCTGCAGATCACAGTCAGCTAAAGTGGCCTGCAGTACTGCCTCTAACCGCTGCGCCACCTTGGCTCTTATCTACATTGGCTCTGTAGAGTTGAGAAATGTCTAAATCATTTGTGCTCAGAATGCGGTTTCTATAATCTGGGAGTTACACAAATGAATTTTTCAAAGTGTTATATTTTCCTAGGCATTGTCACCTTCTGTACAGCTCAAACATGGCTGAAGTTTCAGGGTGTGGCTTAGCTAGGGAGGAACTGATGTCATTTCCATGCTGCCAAGAACTGATGTCATTTCCATGCTGCCACCTTACCCAATAATCACTTTGGTTTAACGGTGGGGCCTTTTCACCTCACTTATCCATAGTTTAATGGAAAACCAGCTGTACGCTTGAGATTCTCTAGCAATATGTCACAACAAAACACCCAAGATCTGGCAATAAACTAATATGCAGAGCTCAAGGAGAGATCAGAGGATGAATATTTATTTATTTGATTTCTACAGCCACCCATCTCAACAAATGACTCTGGGCAGTATACATAATAAAACATAACAGTTGAAAACAATTAGAACAGTATGAAATCAATATATATTGCAACCATTAAAACTTTTACTATGTAAATATCCAGGAAACAGGACCCTTGACACATTTGGAGCCATAGGCTCAGGGACACAGCGAAGTCTTCATGGCCTTGCAAGAGGTCAAGAGAGTCAGGGACATCCTGATTACTGAAGGGAGAATATTCCGGAAGGGCAGGGGCTATGGTGGAGAAGGCAGGTTTCCTGGTTCCCACCAGGTGACAGGATCTTCAGTATGCCAACCTGGATGATCAAATTGGATAGGTAGAAAGAACTGAGAGAAGATGGTTCCTTAAGTAAGCCCATCAAGGGAGTTAAAGGTGATAACCAGCACCTTCAACTGCATTTGGAACTCACTTGGGAACAATGCAATTCACAAAACAGTGGTGTTAATTATGTTGAACATTTACTATTTGTGCAGCTGCATAACGCACCAATTGAAACTTTCAGTTGTTCTTCAAGGGCAGCCACATGTAGAGTGCATTGCAGTAGTCCAGATAAGAGGCCATGAGAAGCAAAGCCTGCCAATCAAGGAACAAACACAACTGATGCACCACCCTAAGGTGTGCAAAGGTCATGGTCCTGACCATAGTCCTCGTGAGTCAAAGAGGACCCCCAAATTGTGCACGGGGATCATCTGAGGCAATATCATGCCATCCAGGATACTGGTAGAAAAAGCCTGTCACCAGAAGGCTCAAAAACCTAAAGCCACTCAGTCTTGCTTGAATTCAGCCAAAGCCCATCATACCAATCCAGACCCTTATGGCCTCCAGGCATTGAGACAGGACATTCACAGCATTGCTCAGGCACACTGGGATGGAGATATAAAGCTAGGTATCAGCATACTGATGATATTTGACCCCAAACTGTCAGATCATCTTACCCAGCAACCTCATGTTGATATTTAATAGGAGAGGAGAGAGAACTGAGCTCTGGGGCTTCTCACAAAGTAGGGGTCATGGCTGGATCTCTCCCCTTCCCCATCAACACCAACTGGAACCAACCCTGAACAAAGAAGGAGAAAAAGTGCAAGACACTGCTGCTCAACCCCAATTCCCAAAGCTGGTCCAGAAGGATAGCATGAATGATGGTATCAAAGGCTCCTGAGAGATCAAGAAGAACAAGGATGGTCACATTACGTCCATTCTTCTGCCAGAGGTACCCTAAGAGTGTGATCAATAATCCAGCCAAAACCCTACCAATTAGAGTCCATGTAATCCACTTCATCCAGGGTCCTCTGAGCTGCTATGCAACCACTTTCTCGATAACCCTCCTTAAAGACAGGAGGACAAAACTGGGAGATTGTGTGGATGCAACAAGGGTGGAGACATAATCACATAAAGGTGGTGAACGTTTACTGCCACGAGGGTCTAGCTTGCCTTTGATTGTGTTCATTCCCGGTCGTCGCCAGTGATGCTCTAGGTCAGGGATGGGCAAACTATGGTTCTTTGAGGACCTGTGGACTTCAACTCCCAGAATTCCTGAGCCAGCCATGCATACATGGCTGGCTCAGGAATTCTGGGAGTTGAAGTCCACAGGTCCTCAAAGAGCCATAGTTTGCCCACCCCTGCTCTAGGTGTCTCTTAACTCTCTTTAGCTACCTCAACTCTTCTGTATACCATGGGGAGTGCCGAGAAACATGGGCATGGAGAGGCCACTCAGGCACAATCTAATTGAAGGCTGCAACGGTGGCTGAATATAGTCTCTACAATCCAAATAATATTGTTTTATATGTTTATTGCATTGGTCTTTTCACTGTGTACTTTGATGAATCCTTCCACTAGATCAGAAACGTGTCTTGTACGAGCCCTTTGTAGTTCTTAGCTTCTCTTCTTCATGTCCCTGTTTGATAAAAGCCGCCTCAAACCAATTCCTGCTTTCTTCTTTTCGGCTTGTTCTTTGGTTTTGATCAATCTTATTTCAAATTCTAATTATTCATTCTCTCAGAGTACTCACAAGGTCTGACTTCACAGACTAATCCCAATGGACTTCAAACTACATTCATCAAAGGATCCATTATGCCTTGAATGCTTCTGGAAAAAAAATACTGAAGTTTTCTAAATTTGGGAGGACAAAGAAATTCAAGGAGATTCCAGACTAGTTTGGATTTACCTGAAAAATAATCAGATGCCATTCATTTGCTCAAAGTCATAGCTTTCTTTAAACATGTAACATAGAGGTAAGGTTTGCTGATGAGTAAGTATTTGGTGGTCTGTTCAGTATAAATATCTTAGATGCAATAGAATCTCGATTGGGGCACCACCAAATTGTTTCCTTCTTCTTCTTCATCAGTTCAAACAACATGAAGTCATAGATTCAGTTCTTTAGCCAGTGTTGGCCTTCATGCACATCGAGTTCTTCCCAAGAACATAGGATGTCATAATATATTGGCGTAGTATATGTGCACATCCAAGCAGTGTGGCCTTTTGCAATTGATAGATGGAAATTTTGTCAAGACACAAATTTTCTAAGGTTTTTGTCCAAGTTTTCTTTTTGGTATGGCACCCAGTGTACTGATAACCACTGAGACCATCATATAATCTTTCAATTTCTATTTTGAAAGATTTTGAAACTTTATAATCTTCTCCAATTGTCTTCTATTTTACCATATCCTGATATTGCCACATCATTCTCCTCCTTTCTCTTCTCCTTCTCCTCCTCCTCCATCTCCATCTTCTCCTTCTCTTTCTTCTTTTCCATCTCCATCTTCTCCCATCTTCTTCTTCTCCATCTTCATCATCTTCTTGTCCATCTTCATCATCTTCTTCTCCATCAGGCAACAAACGTAACTAATCCTTTTGACTCCTGTTTACACCACAACAGCAATCCTATGAGGTGGGCTGGGCAGAGAGATCATGACAAGCCCAAAGTCACCCGGCCAGCTTTTCTGCCTAGGGGAGACCTAAAACATGGTGCAATATAGAGAAGGGATCACCTGGTATCTCCTTTTCATCTGTATTATGCCAACATTAGGTACATAAATCGGTTAAAGCTGGAACAACCAAAGATTTCTCCCTTTGGGAATACCCAGGCTATTTATCCAATCTTGTTCCTAGTGGCTTTGGAAAGTTATGCACTTCTTGATTGATATAGACTTTTCATTTAGTCAGACACAGATAATGAAATTTGGGAGTCATTTAAACAAAATACAATAGGTTACAAATATGATAGTTATATCAATATGTTAGAAATATACTGTATATGTACTTGAATAATAATTGCATTAGATAACTATATATAGAATTGTAATTTTAGATAAAATGATGAATTATATTTTTCCTTTGGTTGTATTAAAATATTTTATATGATCTATCTTCCTTCCTTCCTTCCTTCCTTCCTCCCTCCCTCCCTCCCTCCCTCCCTCCCTCCCTTCCTTCCTTCCTCCCTTCCTTCCTGACAATGGATGCATTTTATCCTTGTGTGTTTTTTTCTGTTTGCCATTATTAAAAAGCAAAAGCAAAAGCAACAACAGCAGCAGCAGCAGCAGCAGCAACAACAACAACAACAACAACAACAACAACAACAACAACAATAATAATAATAATAATAATAATAATAATAATAATAATAATTTTTTAAAAATAATGATTTTCAGAAGTGATTTGCCCTTACCTTTTTCCTAGGGCTGTGAGGGAGGGATTATGCCTGCATTGCTTAGCAATGGAATTGCCAGTCCCAACTGCAGTCGGTGAATTGGACCATAAGGAAGGCTGAGCGCAAAGAATTAATTCTTTCAAATTGTGGTGTTGCAGATGATTATTGAGAATCCCTTGGACTGCTAGGGGATCAAATTAGTCAATCCTAAAGAAAATTTACCCTGAATGTTCTTTGGAAGGACAGATACTAAAGTTGAAGCTCAAATACTGTGGCCACCTAATGAGAAGACAGGACAGATTGGAAAACACCCTGATGTTGGGAAAGATTGAAGGCAAGAGGAGAAGGGGACAGCAAAGAATGAGATGCTTAGAAAGTGTCATCGACACAATGAGCATGAATTTGGGCAAACTCCAGGAGACAGTGGAGGGCTGGGGAACCTGATGTGCGATGGTCCATGGGGTCATGAAGAGTCGCACATAACTTAGCAACTGAACAAAAACAACAACAACAAAGGGAGGACTACTTATAAGTGTCAAAGTGTCTCAATATATCAAAATGTTGAGACAGAAAACCATGGAAATGTGCTCCATAGCTTGGTAGCACCTCAGAAGGCCCACTTCCACATGCCAGAATTACAGTTTTCTAACAGCTGGGACTCCCTTATTTTGGCCATGGCATGCAGGGGAATTCACTGGAGAAAGCAGTTATGTTTGGAAGTGTTAGCAGTAAAAGGAAACCAAGCCACCGAAGAACACAAGGGCTGGATACCATCAAACCTGACAGCAGCCAGAGCATGGAACAACTAAAGCAGGGCAAGATTGGAAGATGTGGAGAGACCTGGACCACAAACTCACCAAGAGCTGGACACTGAATGGACAACAACTTCTTCATCATCATCATCATCATAAACAGCCTGAGTATTCCTGAAAGGGCCTCTTCTGTAGATCTTAGCAGAGAGATGGGTTCACAACATCCTCCCTATCTGGGGATATATAATATAGCATGGGACAGGACAATCTATGCCCTGGAACATATGAAAAACTTAACTGGGCAAAATCTATTTGCAATAATTTTCCATGTCTGAAAACACAAAGTATGATCTGGAGCCAAAACTCAAATGTTCAGTGTAAATGAGACTCCACTGATTTTTGAGAGGATTGAGGGCTTGGAACTAAGTACCTTATTGCCTTTGGGAAACTAAATGGCCCATTTACTTCTCAGAATGAAGCCAAGCAGCACCGTTGCTTTGCTAATCTGGTTCAACAGACGCAAGTGACATTTGCAATTGCTAAAATGACTTCTAGTCACCTCCCGCAAAACTCTTCCGGCTTTTGCATGGACCCTTCAAAAGCTGCAATGCTTGTTCAAGACAAATTGCAAAGTATCATCCCTTCACTTCAATAAAGCAGACTGGGTTACTTCGAAGTACAAAGCTGCCTCTACAGAACTAGTAATATTAACCTCTAAATAAGGCCATGTGAGGTAGGATTTTTGTTGTTGTTGTTGTGTTGTTTCTTTACTTAAGGCATGCATTTCTCAAGCTTGGGTAAATTGACAGTCAGTACAATTTGAAAGAGAAGGGGGGGGGGGGAAGACAGACACCTACAAATTAAACAGTAAACTAAATTAAATAGCAATTAGAATGTCGGTAGAAGATTCCTGCATCTAAAGTGTTGTTTCCTTTCTGATCTTAAGAAAACATATTAAAGTGCTGAAAACCAGATGATTATCCATTTATTTATTGTAATTTAGAGGCTGCCTGACTTCAGATGACTCTGGGTGGATTGCATTTAAAAAGAAAAGAAAAGAAAAGAAAAGAAAAGAAAAGAAAAGAAAAGAAAAGAAAAGAAAAGAAAAGAAAAGAAAAGAAAAGAAAAGAAAAGAAAAGAAAAGAAAAGAAAAGAAAAGAAAAGAAAAGAAAAGAAAAGAAAAGAAAAGAAAAGAAAAGAAAAGAAAAGAAAGAGGTCTCAAATATCCAGAGAGCAAACTCTACAATAAAACATCCACTTTGATCATGTCAGGAGAAGCTGGTTGATGCTAGTTGTTCCCCATTATGGGGCGGGGGCAGGGGTGGGTTCCTCCTGGATCGGACCGGTTCGCCCGAACCAGTAGTGACCCACTGGTGAAGTCACGATGATGTCACGGAACCGGATCGGTCGGTGCCGGTCTGTGGGCATTGCCATTTTTTAAAAAAAAATTAGTTTTTTTTTATTTTTTAAAATTATTTATTTGTTTTTTATTTCCTTCTGAGCATGCGCAGAAGCTGAGTTCCGGCACTGTGCATGCGGTCTCCATCTTTTTTTGGCTTTGTTTTCTTTATTGGTTTTTTAAATTTTTTGTTACTGCGCATGCGTGCATGCACAAAGTGCGCATGCACCCATGCGGCACACCTACGCGGCGCGGGAGGGAGCGAACTAGCAGCGAGGTAAGTTGGAACCCACCCCTGGGCGGGGTGTGTGTGTGATCAATGGGGATGAAGCTTGAAGGGGTCATTTCCCAGTAATGGGGCCAACTTTCTGGAAAGACTTCCCAAGGGAGATGCAATTGGCTCCAACATTACCACCTTCTAGAAACAATTGGAAATAGAACTTCTGGAGGTGCATTTGGGGTTTGATGCCAGGCATTGTTTAAGGGTGGAAACATTGGTTCATTGGTTAGGTATCACTGTGCTATTTTTGGTTTGTTTGTTTGGTGAGCCCGCAAGAATATAATTATGATTGTGGTGGGATTTAAATGTACCGTGTTTCTCCAAAAAGACGACCCACCTTGAAAAGAAGGCCTATCACGTTTTTGAGTGCATGCGGTCAAATTAAGCCCTACCCACAAAATTAGCCCTAATTAAGACCCCGCCCACCCTGGGGTGCAAGGGATGGGGCAAGGCACACAGGTAAAAAATAAGCTAGGGTGGGGATGGGGTGGTGGTGGAGCTGCCCTACTTACCAGGCCTCGCACACCCTGACACCTGCCTTGCCTTCTTCTGCAACTGCTTCTTCTGCGACCACTTGCCGCCACTCGCAAGCATCGCCCTGGCCTCCGTTTTGCATTCAGCTGCCTGCCGGAAGGCATCTGCAGCCGATAACAGAGCTCCAGATTGATCCGGAGCTCTGTTATCAGTTGCAGAGGGCTTTCCGGAAGGGTTGTTGTAGTGGCAATTCAGAAGACCATTGTGTTTCAAGGAGATCGTGGCATCTTTTAATTTCTCCTTCCTACGAAGAAGGTCATAGAAGCTTAGAGGTCATTCTGAGTCATAATAATGTTCAGCTGGCTTTTTTTAAAAAAAAATTGCCTGGGAAATAAAAAGAAGAGAGGAATCTTCCCATAACTGTTGGAGAACCTCTGAATTGTTTGGGTCAGCACTGGCTTATCTGTCTAGTTCCCAGGCTCTTGGTTCCTATCCCAGGGTTCTGTCAGTTTGCAGATGCACCCTCTAGTCAAGGTCAGGTCCTGTGATTTCAGTACCATGGAAACAGGGTGACAAGGTCTTAGTGCCAGACTGTAATAAGACCCTGATATTATCTCTTGCGTTTGGGTCATTGGCACAGACGTAGTGCTGGCTGCCTTGGGTGTCCTCTGGTGTCATTCCCATAGAGTTCCTGAAGGGAGATAGGGTGTCATCTTGCATCTTCTACATTCTTATGTTTCTGTTTAATTTGTCTGCTACAGTTAAACAATAAAGCTTAAACTCTTGTTATTCACTGGTGTATTTATTGCTTCTGGATCCACAAAGAACTGATTGTTTAGGCATATAATCGCTGCCTGGCCACTTGACAAAATAGGGGGTATTTTTAACCTAAAATATGGACATAAATAATTAAAGTGTTCCTTTTTCAGTGTGTTTTTCCCTTATAGAAAAAAAAATTAGTAAGAAATACCAAGGGTTCCCACTCTTGATGTTTAATTGGGCTTTGGGTGCTGATGGTGTGGTGACGTTCTCTTGAGGGAATTATTTTCCTTCTTCTGTGGCACAGAGTTTTCTTTGTTGTTTGTAGTAGATACTAAAGCTTCTCCAACTCTCTGGAGTGGAGCAACCTACCAATGACTAGGTAAATGGATACATGAATTTGCCCAATATTTTCTGGGCTGCTGTATAATTTCAATGATGTGAACTTGGAGGAAAAAAAGAAAATGAGCTAGGACTTACAGTAGATAAGCCAACCATGGGTAAAAGAAAAGTTTCCTGTCAATTTATTTGGTTGATCAGTTGATCAAGGGGGAACAGAGAGAGGTGAAAGGACAGATTGTTGGAAGACAAAAATCCCTTTGATGATCCCTGCCTGAATTGAACAGGAAGGTAACAGTAAAGGTTTCCCCTATCCAGTTGTGCCCAACTCTAGGGCACGATACTCTGTTTCTTGGCCAAGGGAGCCAATGTTGTCTGAAGACATTTTCTGTGATCATGTGGCCAGCCTGGCTATATGAAAAAGGCACAAAGAAAACAAACAAACAAACAAACACACACACACACACACACACACACACACACACACACACACACACACACACACGTATATGTATATTATATACTTTTGGAGATTGCGGAGGAGGCCACCCGTCCCCTTCCAGTCAGGTTTATTGTTTTATATGTCTTGGTAGCGATTTGTGTTTAGTTTTCCTTTTATATCTCCCTGACCAAGGGTTGCACCCTCTGTTTCACTTCTCTCTCTCTTTAAAGGCTTGCTTTTTTACTTCTTCTTCAATATCTCTAAACTCTGCAGGATTATTTGAGATTTGCTTTATGTGTGGAATAGACAGACGTTGATACGTTTCTTTAACAAACTAGTAAACAGTTTATTTAAATACAACTTCTCAGTAATTGTCAAGTGAATTTGTTAAAACCACGACCAACTATTAAATTCTTTCTTTTCTTCCCCTCAATAGACTCTCCTTGCTTTCCTGACTAAATCTAAGCAAATCCAATTCTTCTTTGTTTCTAGGCCTATAGATAAGAGCACGTTCCACTGTTTATCTCTATCTACAGATTACTCAATATATATCAATCAATCTTGTTCCCTGACCCTGGCTCCTGCTTCCCACAGAACTGCCTAGGGTCTATCTTCTCTCTTTGGAAGTCACACACAGAGCTCCTCAGCTCTCCACACTAAGCCTTCCCTCCTGGGATTTACCACATAACAGAGCTTCCCTCAGCTCTTCACAGCACTTCTCACTAAATCCTTCCCTCATGGAAGATCACACAAAACAGAGAGCTTTCTTCAGCTCTTCTCACTAATACAGACAGAGAGCTTTCTTCTAGCTCTTCTCACTAATACAGACAGAGAGCTTTCTTCTAGCTCTTCTTACTAAACCTTCCTTCTTTTGGAAGTTACCACATAACATAACAGAGAGCTCTCCATCTCTCTCAACCAGGCCTTTTATAGTTCCTGGCCCTGCTATCTATGATCCGATTGGCTGTCTCTTATGATGTCATCTATCCCTCCTCCCTTCTGGAGCACTGGGATAAACACCTCCCCCTTTCTACTTACCATACATTTTAAAAGCTGTCTGGCTCTATACTTACTTGTTTAAACACTTCCTTTTAACCACATTATAACTTTATACAACAACCTACTATTCTACATTCAGTACCTGTATGCAGCTACCACAGAGATTTTCTCCATTGAAAAATAAATCAGAAGCTTACACAATTGACTGCATTTAGCTGAATTAAATAACTTCTTTATAATCAAAATAAACATATTTACAGTACCACAAGTTCTTCTTCACAGCAAATTGAAAAACATACTTCCCACAGAGACTTTCTGCAGACAAGCACACACAATGGAGACATAATGTAGACTAGAAAAATACAGCCAGCTCAAAGCTTAGTTTCCTGCACATGCTCAGTAGCACTTTACTCTAATTGGCTGATTGAGTTACTATCCCAATCTATTAGCTGACTTTGTTCACATGGCTCTCCCAGTCATGAATATTCTAACATATACTGATACATACTGTATATACATGTTTATATATGTTTATTGTAAAGAACATAAAAAAATCACACAAATTGATAAAGAGTAAAAGACGCAAAGAAGGAAAGGAATAGAAGAAAGAAAAAAGAAAAAATGCGGAAAGGGAGAACTGAAAGAAATAAAAGGAAGAAGCTTCCAATTTCTTCTTCAGCAAATATAAGTGCAGTTACAATATTAATTCTTACTCTATGATTACAACAAAGCTCAAAAAGCTCACTTTTTTCTATTACCCAGATTTTTTCTAATCATCAAAACGACAAATTAGAAGAACATTTTTTTTGGTTACACATCAAAGGTCTACAAGGGGTTTCCAGTCAGCCATAAATATAGATATTGTTTTTTTCTCTAATCAAAGAGGTTAATTTAGCCGCCTCTGCAACATCCATCATTTTCTCCAGTCCTTCCTCTGTTGTAGTTAGAGCTGAACTTTTGACCATATAATAGTTTTGCTGAGGTTATCATGTATAAAAGTTCTATTAATTTTTCCTAGCTGCCTGTCTCATAATCCAAAAGAAAAATCTCTAGTTTCAGTTGTATTTTAACCTTTAAAATCTTCTGGAGTAATGTGTGTAATGTTTGTATTCATTTTGTAAGCTTTTTTTACATGCCACCAAATATGGTAAAATGTCCCATCATGTTGTTTGCATTTCCAGAAAAGATTCAGTGTACCTTTATATATTCTAGACAGTTTATTCTGTTAATTGTATGTAAGAAAACCATGGACATGGAGTCCTTCTTTATCAGATCTTTTATTGATTTCATTTTACAAGCCTCTTGAGAAAATTCTAATACATCGCAGTTAATTAACCATTTATGTTTACTTATCATTTCTCGACTATAAAGTTATTCTTCTCCTCTTCCTCTACACTAAATTTTTCTTCCAGCTTCAAATATGTTTTACAGGTAAAACCTAAAATTTATATTTATTCCATACTATAGGTATGACTCATCTAACATAATGATTTTAAAAGTCTACATTCACTTAGCTATGTTGTTAGTCATGAAGTCATGTTTGACCCATCGCAAACCCATGGACAACGTTCCTCCAGGCCTTCCTGTCCTCTACCATCCCCGGAGTCCATTTAAGCTCACGCCTACTGCTTCAGTGACTCCATTCAGCCACCTCATTCACTGTCCCTTCTTCTTTTGCCCTCAATTGTTCCCAGTATTAGGCTCTTCTCCAGTGAGTCCTTCCTTCTCATTAGGTGGCCAAAGTATTTGAGTTTCTCACTTAGCTTTATCATACTATAAATAGCCATGCCATCCAAATTTCAGATTGTGATCTTCTAAATCCAGTAGCCCTCTATTTCTTAAGAATGCCAACTCTCATCCAAAGGAAGCAACAGGCAACAAAGTGTAGTTTAAAGTCTGGTAAGCCAAATCCTCCTTTTTCTTTTGTATCTTGTAGCACCTTATATTAACTTGTGTTTTTTTCCCCTCGCCATACAAATTTAGATGGGTCCTTCTGCCATTGTTTAAATGGTATGTCAATTTTCAAAACAGGCATTGCCTGAAGCAAAAATAACATTCTACGTAAAACATTCATCTGAATTCTAGACATTCTACTGGGGAATTCTGGGAGTTGAAGCCCACATAACTTAAGGTTGTAGTTCACATAACTTAAGGTTGAAAATACCTGAACTGGACCATTGGCCCTTGGCAGAAAGTCAGAGGGTGAGTTGGGGCTTGTGGATTTTAGAGAGAACTGTGTTAGTGAATGAAAGGGGGTGGAGAGAATTATCTGCCTCTGAAGAAAAGCTGCCAATGTGAAGTGACATTTATTGCGAGTAAAACATTTTCTTTTAAAAGTTAAATAACTACAGACGTCTATTTCCATGTTGCATATTCATGAATATGCATTGAGATGAAACAGAAATCATGTAAGCCAGATTTACAGTCTAGAGCACAGATCACCAACCTGAAGAAAATTTTGGTGGTGCGTGCAGAAATCTTGGCCCCTGGGCTAGATATGCCAAGAGCAATTAATCCAGCCCGCATGCGGGAACACAAGGCTGCACAGTCCAACATCACCCCGCCCACATGCCAGCCCTCACTCTTAAGGCTGAGCACAAACCTCACCTCGAGTATAGCGGTGCGAGCCACATGAGCTGGAACAGGAAGGTAAGACCAAGAACTTGCCGTGCTCAGCCAAACGGCTCCTGGTGGGGGAGAAGTTTCAGCCACCTTTCGGGCCTACATCTCTCCTTCTGTGAGGCCTCCGGGTGGGAGGACGGAGAGAAAGTGCCTGCTAGATCGGTCCCCTACAAACTCTCATCTCTTGAGGAGCCTGGCTGAAGTTTCCCACGCCACTTCAGCGAGTGCTCCTTGAGTGACGAGTTTGCAGGGGGCCTAGCTAGCATCTGCAATGGACAGTGCACCCAGGTGGAGGAGCTGCAATGGGCCAGTCCTGTGTGTGTGGGCCAGCTGGTGGTACAATATGCAAAAAGGAGCACAGCCCTCACCTGCCGAAATGAAATAATGGTGCTGTTGTGGTGGTGGTGGCGCTGTGCAAGTGGCCTGAAGCAAGGGTTGCAATGGCTGGAAACTGCCGGAGCGAAGCGCTACTTGCATTTGCGCGGCATCAGCATTCCGCCTCGGTATATTTGCGACAGCTGGTGGTGCAAGGCAGCCCTCATCTCCTGCTGCTTGGGACTTGGAGTGGTAAATGGCGTCCGGTCCGGGGAACAGCCGGAATTGGCTGTCAATTGCGGATGCTAGCTCAGCCTCCTGCAAACTTGTCTCTCGAGGAGCGCTCACTGAAGCGGCATGGGAAACTTCGGCCAGGCTCCTCAAGAGATGAGAGTTTGCAGGGGACTGAGCTAGCATCTGCAATGGACAGCAAACTCTGGCTGCTCCTCAGACTGGATGCCATTTACCGTTCCGAGTCCCAAGCGGCAGGGGACGAGACTGCCTTGCGCCACCGGCATATGCAAATATACCGAGGCGGAATGCTGATGCCGTGCAAATGCAAGTAACGCTTCGCTCCCGCAGCTTCCAGCCATTGCAACCCCCGCTTTAGCCCATTTGCACACGCCCACCCCCACCGCAACAGAACCATTATTTCATTCTGGCTGGTGAGGGCTGTGCTCCTTTTTGCCCGTTTCACCACCTGCAAAGTTGCACATTGCAAGTGCGATCCCTTATGGTGGAGATTTCCAGCCCCACCATGGGTCGGTCCCATATTCCAGAGCTGTGGTAGTCACAGGACTGACCCTTTGGTCATCCCGGAGCAGCTCCTCCACCCGGGTACTGGAAGAGGAAAAGAAAGGAAAGAAGGAAAGGAAAGGAAAGGAAAGGAAAGGAAAGGAAAGGAAAGGAAAGGAAAGGAAAGGAAAGGAAAGGAAAGAGAAGGAAAGGGAAAAAGGAAAGGAAAGGATGAAGAGGAAAGGGAAGGAAGAAGAGGAAAGGAAAGAAGGAAAGAAGAGGAAAGGGAAGAAAAGGAAAGGGTTAGGGTTAGAGTTAGGGTTACTTTGAATGGTTGCTAAGTGACCAGTTGTTAAACAAGGACTACCTGCATTTAGAAACACTTTGGAAAACGTAGTCTGTTAAGCTTTTTGGATGCTTTTCCAGTGCAGTCTGAGTGAAAGAAAATCTTTAAAATATTTTAAGACATTAATTCTCCTACCACCACCATTCAGAATTTATGCTAAGAGACTTTGTGATACCTAACTTTGCCAAAATGCTTCCTCCAGAAGCATTGGTGATGAGTATTGAGCTTTTCACAAGCCCACTGCCTAACTCTTCCCCCTGAAGTTTGTCTGCTTGTTTAATCTGATTTATATACATTTTACAATGAAAAAGGTAAATGCAAATAAAATACATAACATAAAATAAAAGCAGCCAAGCATCATAAAACAACCATCAACATAGCAAAGAGATCGGCAGTCTCACATTTCCAGGGTCCCAGGTCCAGGTATAAAACCAAGTTTTTAGGGGCTTTCAAAAAGCCAGCAGAATTGGTGCTAACCTAATCTCAGGTGGGCTGATATTCCATAAGGTGGGTGCCAGAGCAGAAAAGGCTATCCTCCTGGCCCCTGCTAGCTGACCCTAACTGTTAGAGTCCGGAGAATGCCACTCCTGCCAAACCAGGTGGTATAAGTGGAAAGAACTGGGGAGAGGCGGACCCATAAATAGCCCAGAACCAAACCATGAAGGGCTTTAAAGAGATTTATATGCAAACAACTGGAAGCCAATAAAGCTCATTGAGGTTTTTTTTAATGCAGAAATTGAAGGGGGTGTGATGACTCAACAGTTAAAGACGCTGACCTTGTCAGCTAGAAAGCTGACAGCCCGGGTTCAAGACCTGAGCACTGCACGACAGGGTGAGTCCTCCTGTTACTTGTCTCAGGTCCTGCCAACCTAACAGTTTAAAAGCATGCAAATGCAAGTAGATAAATAGGTACCACTTCTGTGGGAAGGTAACAGTGTTCCGTGAGCTTTAGTGTATACTCATGTTGGCCACATGACCATAGAAAACGTCTTCAGATAACGCTGGATCCCTCGGCTAAGAAATGGAGATGAGCACCATCTTTTAGAGTCAGACATGATTGACAGAGGAAACCTTTTATCTTTACTAATGCAGAAATAGTCTATTTTGGTCAACAATAGGGCTGGTATGAGAGATTTGCTTTTCATAAAATGGCTGTCAAGATGAAGACTGATAATCACATTTACCAAGAGACAAATCGTCCTGGTAAAAACTTGGCAGGCCTCAAAAGGATTGTTGCAAATAAATGTGAGGGTAGAGACATTCTTAAGTACACGAATGCACTCATTTGTTTAATTAATAGGATCGGCATCCATTTGCAATCCATGCCTCCGTTATAAATAACAGCAGCAATAAATAGACTTCCATTTCAGCAGAGATGCATTCTGGCTTTCTTAAAAGCCAACTCCCAAGACTACCCTATCTGGCTTACATCTGTTGTTATAGTGTTCATTTATACAAATTAGCAGGCATGATTCTCACATTTATTGTTTGTCTGAGTTTACATACAGCCCGAAAAATGAAATAAGAGACACATTCTGTAATATCATGTATCATATAAAGTGTCTTGTACGGAAGGAGATTCAAATAAATTAGGAAGTAGATGAGAGTGAAAACTCACTTATTCTTTTACTGAGGCTGGAAAATTTAACAATGAAACATAGGCCAGTTAAATATCAGAGGTAAAGCTGCTTCATCATGCAAGGATATTAGGAGACAAGACTCTACAAAGAGCAATGATACGTATTTATTTGTTTATACATGATAAGATTTTGCAAGGGTTTTTAAAAAATCTGTGGACCACACACTCAGCAATTGTGGTACTCCAAAAAGTAGTGAGTCTTAGAAGCAAAACCAAAATAGATTTTAAACTTCAGTTTAATAAACATTAAAGCAGTTAAGCATAATTAAGAAGGGCTAATCCTCGTCTGTTTAATACTTCTCCATTTTATCACATTTAAAAAGTTCACTTTTGTTGCAGCATTTGGAAAGCGATACTCAAGCCTTCTAGGTTTGACAGGGGTGTCAAACTCAATTTCATTGAGGGCCACATCGGGGTTGTGTTTGACCTGGGGGGGGCATGGCCAGGGTGGGCATGACCAGCTTGACATCACTCGTGTCGGGTGCCTGTGGTGGCCCGAGCACTCTGCCAGTGAAAACAGGTTCCTGAGCTCCGTTTTCGGCCACTACGGCCTCCTGCAGACCTCTGCCAGCAAAAACAGCTCGGGGGGCACACGTGGCCCTCCCAGGCCCCATTTCCAGCTGTGATGGCTGCCTGCAATACTGTGCCAGCAAAAACAGAGCTCGGTGGTGGCCGTGTGCTCCATTTTTGCTGGCAGAGGGGCAGTTGAGGCCAAAAACAGAGCCTGGGAGGGCCACGTGCAGCCCCCCTGAACTCCATTTTCTCTGGCAGAGGCACCATGGGCCAGTCCTTCATTGTTTCCAGGGCAGCCCCATGGACCAGATCTAAGCAACCCATGGATCGGATTTGGCCTGCGGGCCTTGAGTTTGCACTCATCCCCTGTTCTAGGAGATGTGAAACTGCAGATGAGGTTTTATTTTATTTAGTGTATGGCATCTACAGAGGGCATGCAACCACTGATATATACATATAAGTTTAAATAAAGCAGATGAGGTGTCTCTAGCTTACAACTGAGTGTTGACAGTTTTCCTTAATTCCAAGTTATCTGAGGAGCTGTCTTGCTCCAATAAGATTGGCCTGTCCTACTCACTCCAGCAGAAGAGGCCTTCTACAGATACTGTCGGCCAAGGAATTTTGACTAGTGGGGGCAAGGACAATAGCCCTCTTTGCCATGACCTCCTCCCTCTAAAACATTCTGCCTCTGGAAGTGAGATCTATCTCCACCCTTCTGGAAGACCCTTAAAACCTGGCTCTGCTGGTTGACTTGGAGCCCCGATGGAGCCACACTATGCTGAAGGTGGTTGGTTAATAGACAAAAGCTCATTCCCCCATACCATCCATACTCTTGGTTTTTACCTTTTCTTTAGCTGTTGTTAATTTTAATGGCTTTAATGTTTTTATATTTATGCTTTTGTGCCCTTTTAAGCCAACTGGAGTCACTCTGGATAGTGAAATGGGCAGGATATGTAAACTTAATAAATAAAGACGTTAGTTCCCCAATTCTGATGGAGAAGAGAGAAATCTGGCATCAGCAGTGTATCTCACATTGTCAGGGCCTCCCATTGGGGCATCGAAGGGCTCTTCCAAGTAGCCAGACTTTCCATCTCACAAGCCCTTTGATCCTACCTTAGTGGTCTCCTTGCTAATCTTCCTAGATACATCATAGCAAAAGCCAAGGGAACATGAGTGGATTAGCCGGAGTTAATGAGTCAGATGAAGTACCTGTATTGAGCTGGAAATGTTTCAAAAGTTCACTTCTTTTGGCAGGTGATAAGCCAAAGTGATTGGTTGCTTGTGGTTTTGCCCCCTTCCAAAGTATCTTTGGCACACCATTGCTTTAAAAAAAAAAGATTCGCAGAGGTAGTTCCAAGTCAAAACTCTGCAGGTCTTCAAAGCATGCAAAACATCCAGCTGCTTCTTTTCTTGATAACCTGCCTCTTTCGTTTGTTAACTCATGGAGGAAGACCCTCCAGAGAAGAGTCTGAAGCTACATGGACTCATACTACTTCCTGCAGGGAAGAAAGTAGTAGTGATATTTTTTTCCTTCTCAATCAATGGAAACAACTCCCATTGGCAAAATGCATCCATGGGTTATACTTACAATTCCCAATTTCTTTAAAAAAAAAAAAACCAAACATATTTTCTTCAGTGTTTATTTATTTATTTATTATTTTTATTTATTAGTGACATTTATATACCACCTCACAGTGCAAGCACTCTCTAAGCAGTTTACACGAGTAAGTAATGTATATTTATATTGCCCCCAACAATCTGGGTCCTCATTTTACCTACCTCGGAAGGATGGAAGTCTGAGTCAACCTTGAGCCGGTGATATTTGAACCACTGACCTGCGGATCACAGTCAGTTAAAGTGGGTTGCAGTACCCCACTCTAACCGCTGCGCCACCTCGGCTCCTAGTTTATAACACTATTCTGTAAGTTTTTGTTGGCATTCCTTTTGTTCTCTCGTATATATTTTTTCAAAAATTATAAACTTAAATTTCCATAGTCCTTAAAATGCACTTTCCTTTTTTTTAGCTGCAAATGATGATGCCAGGAATTATTAATCTGTTCTACTGAATCTTTTCCTCTCCAACACAATGTCTACAAATCTAAGACGACTGGGCTCCCTCCATCCCCAGTGCTCATAATTAAGTGGAAGCATCCCATAAATGGCTTCCAGTAATCCAGTTTTCAGCTAGCATGCTAAAGTGCTGTAAGTCACTGGCTGTATGAAACCGCTAAATTATGTATTATCACAGCAGATTCACTGCCATTAGGGATGTCTGGGGATGACCTGAAAAATATCAGTGAATCCAGTGATTAGGTTCACACATGAGCAAAGGTAAAACCAACCAGCCACATTATGGCATGCCTCGATATTCAGATAGGTTAATGTTAGGTGCAAAGAATCAGGATCATTCAGAAAGTAGCAGCATAGAAGGTTTCTTCACTTGTACTCAAGAATCTAGTCAACTAATGGTCAGCACTAAATTGGTGCTAGATAAGGGTCAACAGAATTCAAGGGGGTTGGACTTGGTATCTTGTGGCAATGCAAGGACTCTAAAGTGATGACACATTTAATTCTGCCTCCCTAGCTCTGCCTGCTCTTCTACAGATTCATCAGCTATGCCCCTAAGTAGTTGAAATAAATATCACCTCTTGCTGTTCCACGGTCTTTCCCTTCTGTCTCTGTTCTTTATCTCTTCTGCAACAACAACAAAAAAAACCTAACAAAACCCCAAACTCCCAGTGGAGGAGGTACTTCTTTTGTGTGACAACAAAGCAATAAGTAAATAAGTAGATAAATATCCTATCTATTTTCCCTAGTGCTCTGTATTACCAATTGAAATCTTCCTTGACTACAGTGTGTATATCTTGGAAAATGGCAATAGAAATAATGCTGCCTTAAATAGAACAAGGAATGTAGTGGTGTCTTTTTAAAATATATATATTCTATGGCTGAGCTGAGCCTTCCAAAGAAGAGAGTATATTAGTTGATGCTGAAAACAAAAGATGCAAGGCAGCATTGGTCATGCTTCATGAGACTGCAAAAGCTATTATCCTTCCTGAAAGGTGAAATATTTCATGAGCTAGAACATTTGGCACATCCATGCTGTGCAGTGCACAGTGATGTGGAACTGAATGCCTTCTTGCTTGCCCTGTGCTTGTACTTTGTTTACTCCCTCTAATCAGGCTGCACATGCAGTACAGTGGTTCCCCCACCCCCTTTGCAGATTTGTGTTTTTCAGATGAAGAATGGATCTAGCCATAGAGTGCGCTGGCAGATGTGCACAATAGTAACACCGAAGCCCTTGTGTCAGATCTGCCATCACACCACTGCAACTCTACTTCGCTTTGATGGCATCCTGCCATAAAGTTTGGGGAGAGGGGATGGGAGGATACAGGGAGGGGGATGACTTGGGAACCAGAAGTGCCAACCAGAGACAATGGTTGAATGATCCAAGGACACAGGCATGGGAATGGAATGCGAACCCCACCAAAAAGGTGCCAAACTTTAGAACTGTTACCAAAACACCTGGTTGGAACCTTATTGGACACTAACAAGATGACCAAGGGGGGAGAGTCTGGGAGAGGAGAAAATTACCGGGTTTATGCAGGAATCTTCAGATCTGGCTTTGCTTACACTGTAACCACTTGGCTTTAGTAAAAGCATACCTTGCCCGCAAATGGAGTCAAGGGTCTTTCTTTCCTAAATGCCCAAGCTGGGACAGGCTTGACAGCTACATAGAAAGAACAAAAAGTGTGTGTGTGAAAGAGAGAGTGGGAGTGGGAGTGGGAGTGGGGTGTGTGGGAGAGAGAGAGAGAGAGAGAGAGAGAGAGAGAGAGAGAGAGAGAGAGAGAGAGAGAGAGAGAGAGAGAGAGAGAGAGAGAGAGAGAGAGAGAGAGAGAGAGAGAGAGAGAGAGAGAGAGAGAAGGTAGAAACAGCATACTCAACTCATTTTAGAAATATAACTGCTACGGAAGCCTTGTACTGAGAACCCTCACCCCAATTCTGGCCATCTCACATCTGGCAAAGCCATCAAGAACCAATGTTCATACAAGGGGCTTGCAGCTGTGGCTAGGGGGGCCTTTGCACAGGTTCGCCTGGTGCACCAATTGCGACCATACTTGGAGAAGGAGGCTCTACTCACGGTCACTCATGCCCTTGTCACCTCTCGATTGGACTACTGCAATGCGCTCTACATGGGACTGCCCTTGAAGAGTATTCGGAGACTTCAACTGGTGCAAAATGCAGCTGCGCGTGCTGTGGTGGGTGTTTCTTTTAAAAAAAATAGTTTTTATTAAGTTATTTTAAAATATACAAAAAGACCTAATACAAAAAGAAAACATACAAAAAAGACATACAAAAAAGAATATATATATAGATATGTATATACACATATCTATATACAAATCAAACTTATATATCAATATATAATTTCATAATCAATAAAATAAATTAAAATAGATTGATGATAAATTAGGAAAGTAACAAATTAGATATCGAAATGATAACGATACGCAAAAGCTGTAATATATATAGAATAGAATTCTTTATTGGCCAAGTGTGATTGGACACACAAGGAATTTGTCTTTGGTGCATATGCTCTCAGTGTACATAAAAGAAAAGATACATTTGTCAAGAATGGTTGTCATAGGGTTCAAGTAAGCAATCAGGAAACAATCAATATGAATATAAATCGTAAGGATATAAGCAACAAGTTACAGTCATACAGTCATAAGTGGGATATGTATAACTACTATTTCTTATTTTAATGTATGTAATCCTTTTTCTTTTTTTTTCTTTTCCTTTTTTCATGTATATATATATACCTAGATTATATTGATTGTGGTGGGTGTTTCAAGGTACACCCACGTAACACCTATACTCCGCCAGCTGCATTGGCTGCCCATTGGTCTCTGGGTGCAATTCAAGGTGCTGATCATCATCTTCAAAGCCCTACATGGCTTAGGACCAGGCTATCTCCGGGACCGCATTCTGCCTCATTCTTCCCTTTGACCGGTTAGGTCCCACAGCCAAACTGTGCTGGGGGATGGCCTTCTCTGTAGGGACCCCTGCTCTCTGGAACCAACTTCCCCCAGAGATCTGAATTATCCCCACCTTGCTGGCCTTCCGAAAAGCCATTAAGACACGGCTCTTCCTGCAGGTGGGGTGAGTTTGAGACGACATTATATCTGATGTCTCCCCCATGTATGGATGGTGTTTATATGTTTTTTTAAATTGTTTTAAATTGTTGTTTTTAATGATTTGTTTGGAGTTTTTATAAAATGTTGTACGCTGCCCTGAGTCCTGAGGGAGTAGGGCGGCATAGAAAAACTGCCAAATAAATAAATAAATAAGGGGCAAAGCAGTTCTTTCTACTTTCAAAGCGGGCCACTCTAATAAAAAGAAGTCCTTATTGTTCAATTGGACAAAATCTGGCCTTCCTTCTTGGAATTAAGAGAAGCAGATCTAAACCTATAGCAGGTAGCATCACCTGGCTAATTATTGATAAGCTAAGTAGGGTCAGACTAATTAATACGTGGATGGAAGGCTACCAGAAATCCCAGGATTGTAGGCTATATGGGGAATAAAATACAACAATTATTTCAAGAATTCACTTCTTCTTTGGTGTGAGGAGGAGGAGGAGGAGGAGGAGGAGGAGGAGGAGGTTCGCAAGAAACTTTCCTCGTCAAGATATAAGATTAGGATTTCCCTGTTAAATTGGGCTCAAAGGAACTCTAGGCAAGGTGAGTCACTAGCTAGAGAAACTGTACAATTTATCAGTTTTTAACTGATTTTGATGCTTGCAATAATATCTCTGTCCCGTTCAACTTCCAACACAGGAGTGGAACATGGTATAAACATATTTCACAAAATCCCAGGCTTAGTTGTGGTTATAAGTTGAGGACTACTGAAAGCTCAAATGATTAAAGTTGAAGCTACTGTGCCACATGATACTTCATATAATAGAATTTGATGAAGAATAATAGGTAGCTGAGCTAATCAGATGGAACGTTTTGGGGATATACAGTGAAAGAGGACACCGGGAAGGCAATGCTTTGTTAGTTAGGCTTTCCAAAGTTGGCATATAATTGGTTCAACTACATGGAGTTTGTAAAAATCTGTTATTAATTTATCTGTTATTGATTTAGCCTTACTCACAGCTCTTAATAGACTGAAGCTTTGGACAAACAACTGTGGAAGCACCCTGGAGAAAAAACTTATCAAAGGTGTTCTTGTTACTTTTTGATTTGTTTGGAATTCCTCCCATAGCTAAGTTGAATGTTTTCTACTGAGAATCCACCTGAGGTAGTAACTACTATTCTATTGCAGTGCATTTTGAATTGTCTGTAAGTATTTATTTCTAAGATATCTGAAGGCTTTAGGAACTTTATGATAGATCTCCATTTTTTCTTGTGATAATTACTGTTAAGGAGTTATTGTGCTGTTAAGCACATACACAGTGAAATGTGTTGTAGTAATGGTGTTGCAGTTTGATATGAATACTATTCAGTCAATAAACAGAATATCTTTAATATGTACAAAATAGTTTTTACTTGAATTGTAGCAAAGTTAAATAGGAAGTCCAAGTCATACAAAGTTATTTCAGTCAATGCGAAGTTTCTTCTTCTTGCCTATCTTTGTTTTAACTCACAAAGATTACAGCTATTACTCAATTCTATACTATCACAGTAGTTACTCTTCTTTTCACAGCAATTCCACACAGTCATAAAATAATCTACTTATCAGTAAATCAGTACAGAGAGTCTTCAAACTGGAACACACCGTCAAATACAACCACCAACCATAAACCATCAACCATCAACCACATTGAGCATGCTTTCTTGCTTGCTTATATAGTAATCATCCACAATGCATTTAAAGCAATATACACATAACAATGATTTGTGGCTTAATCATATATTAACACACCCAATCGTTTGAATAGGGTTCTAACAATTACAAAGCATGTAGCTGAAATAATATACCACCGATGAATCTTTGCCTTCTGTCCATATTGGTTCTTGGTAGTGTAGCTGTTTTCTGAGGAAAAAAAATAGAATTCCTGCATCTTTCATGTGGAAGCTGTCTATTCATTTATGCATCTCTTTTCTCCAACTAGTGGTTCTGCTCTCTCCTTTTCTAAGACACACCAACTGGAATGAAAATCTGTTGACAGCAATCCTGAATTTATCCCAGGAGATTAACTCTTTTTAGAAAAGCTCTTGGATTATTAATATAACATCACTGTAAAAGAACCACTGGCCAAAAATGCCCAGATGACACCTATACTTGATGAATGGGAATGTTGAGGGTGAAAGCTCCTTCCTTCTAACCGTGCTATGAGTTTGAGCACTGTTTACCAGCTGCTTTTGATCTCCTGTGTCATTAAATTCTGGGGCTGATATATTTGATATTTCTCAAACCGTTATGATTGAATTCCTCTACCCTCTCTTCCTTCCCCTATTTACCTGAGTGAGCCTTGAAGAATTATAGATCCGCCATTTATATCTTGGCATAAAGAGGAGAGGTACATCTTGTACAATAATCACGAAGTCGGCAGATAATAGATTAAGGACAGCTCATCTGTGGGAGAAATGAGTGAGATTTCAGTCTTTTGGTATTTATTTTAACGGAGGGTTGAGAGAACGCTTGCTTGTTCAGGTGCTTTACTCTTGTCAAGGATGAAAATTCTATTCTAAAAGCTGCTTGTTAAAAGCTTTTGAGCCAAACTGGGAGATATTCAAGTGTTTGTTCAAGGTGCATTCAAACGTTGGAGGGGTTTCTGTGCTCCTCTTTCCCTTGCTTTGCCTGAGCTCCGATTAGAAAGAGAGGGAAATAAGTTTCAGATGGGCTAAGGAGCATTTCTCTCTAAGGACTAAAACCCCAGTCACTTCATCCTGGCTTAGAAAACCGTATCACCTTTATCGAAGGGTTGTGGATTGGCAACACCGGCTCTTTATTTATTTATTTATTTATTTATTTTGCTGTTCTTATATGCCGTTCTACTCCCTAGGGACTCAGGGCGGCGTACAATAGAATATAAGAACAATATAAAAACAGTAACAAAAGATATTAAAACATTAATTAATTAAAAAATTAAAAAGCCAAACAACACATTCATACCTGGGGGAGACCTAAGATGTTCAGCGGTCACATCACCCCGCCTGCAGGAAGAGCCATGTCTTAATAGCTTTCTGGAAGGCCAGCAAGGTGGGGATAGATCGGATTTCTGGAGGTAGTTGGTTCCAGAGAACCAGAGCCCCCACAGAGAAGGCTCTCCCCCTTGGTCCCGCCAACCGACATTGTTTGGTTGAAGGGACCTGGAGGAGACCGACTCTGTGGGACTTAACTGGTCGTAGGAATGTATGAGGTAGGATGCGGTCCCGGAGATAGCCTGGTCTTAAGCCATGTAGGGCTTTAAAGATGATAATCAACACCTTGAATTGCACCCGGAGACCAATGGGCAACCAATGCAGCTGGTGGAGTATGGGTGTTATGTGGGTGTGTCTGGAGACACCCACCACAGCTTGCGCAACCGCATTTTGCACCTTAACTGGAAACAGAGAGGAACACATAGAAATCATTCCAAGTTGCAAGAAGTGGGATTTAAAAAAAAAACACTGAATATTTTTTTTAAAATGTTGAATGAATAAAATGCTGGAGGTTTTCAAAAGCAGACTGGACAACCATTTGACCAGGATGGTATACTGTAAGGTCTCCTGCCTTGAGCAGGGAGTTGGACTAGAAGATGTCTGAGGTACTTTCCAGCCCTATGATTCTATGTTCCATGAATAAAAAATTGTGTTTCAAGGTTTGTTAGTAGTAATCACTTTTATGTTCCCAGATGGAAGCTGACCTACATTCCATGGAAGGCTTCACTTATCAAATATTGTAATTTACTATTGGTTGAAGGTTTATTTTATTTATTTATGTTAAGATATTCATGAAGTGGGAGAGCCAGTGGTAACAAGGTCAGCCAATGGATAGGCATAGCAACTAAGTCAGCCAATGGGAGCTAACCACTTCTGAGTCTGTGCAGAGAATCGAAACTGGAACTTAAGCTTAAGGCTAGGTGTGGCTCCAGTCTCCACTCTGTGCTCTCTGTCCTCTCTGTCCTCTCTGAACTAGAAGCTGCTTGTGTTTTATTTTTAACTGTTGCTACATTGAAGAAGAACTCTACTAATGGTATTGTAAATATATATATTATTGTGTTTATAAAGAAGGTATTGAATCCAGCTGAATCAGTCATCTGTGTGTGCTTCTGGTTTTGATTTTGCAACAAAATTTAATAATTTATTTATTTATTAGTTTGTCAAACATGTACAAGATAGCAGGTGTAAATATAAACATGGACATGAACGAAAGAAATGAATACAAATAAATGGGGACAGTAGGACAGGGACGATAGGCATGCTGGTGCGCTTATGCACCCCCTCCTTTACGGAACTCTTAGGAATGGGGTGAGGTCCACTTTAGACAGTTTAAGGTTGAAGCTGTGAGGGTTTGAGGATGTAACAATGGAGGCAGGTAAAGCATTCCAAGGTTTGACCACTCTGTTGCTGAAGTCATATTTTCTGCAATCGAGTTTGGAATGGTTTACTTTGAGCTTGTATCGATTGTTTGCCCCTGTATTATTGAGGTTGAAACTGAAGAAGTCATTGACAGGTAAGACTTTACAGCAGACAATTTTGTGTACTGTGCTTAGATCATACCGCAGGCGGCGCAGTTCCAGATTGTCCAAGCCCAAAATTTCAAGCCTGGTGGCATAGGGAATTCTATTGTGAGTAGAGGAGTGGAGTACTCTTCTCGTGAAATACCTCTGGACCTGCTCAATCGTATTAATGTCCGATATACAGTGTGGATTTCAGGCAGACGAGCCGTATTCGAGAAATCATCATCATCATCATCTTATTAACTTTGTATACTATTCTTCTTTCGTCTAAAGATCGTAGATTATTAGATTGCCTCATCATTAGTCTGGCAACAATCCTATGAAGTTAGTTGTAGGGTGAAACAGTTGTTACTCAAAGTCAAGTAACACATTTCATAGCTGATTGGGATCATGGTAGTCCTTTTCTGAATGAGACATTTCAAAGGCATACATTTTCATCAACTGCAGCTTTCTTTATCAGATACAATGAGGTGACTAAAGAGATGAATTTAAATTAAGAAGAGGTGGGGGGAGGGAGGGAAAGACAGGGTGGTTTGTGGTTCTCTTAGCGTAACACAACTCTGTCCTTAAAATAGCTAAGTGCACTTTTGAATGATCCTAGTTAGGACTGATCATTAAGATATAGTATTTCCTTTAGATACAAAAGCAGAGAATTTCAATTTGAAACTTATTTCTTTATAATTTTTCAGGACCTTCTAAACCAGGGGTGTCAAACTTGTGTCATCATGGCGGCGTCACATGATGTATCACGACTTTTCCTCCTTTGTTAAACTGGGTGTGGGCATGGCCAACGTGTGACGCATCCTGCCCGCAGACCATGAGTTTGACAGCCCTGTTCTAAACAATTCCCAAACTTCACAATTCCCCCTCTTATGGACCCTCCTGCTTCCCCACAATTTATTTATTATTTATTTATTAGTGAGACTTATATACCCCCTTAAGTGCAAGCACTCTCTAAGCGGTTTACACCATTAAGCAATGTATATTTATATTGCCCCAAACAATCTGGGTCCTCATTTTACCTACCTCGGAAGGATGGAAGGCTGAGTCAACCTTGAGCCGGTGAGATTAGAACAGCTGAACTGCTGATCACAGTCAGCTAAAGTGGCCTGCAGTACTGCACTCTAACTGCTGCGCCACCTTGGCTCATACAATCCCTTCTTAACAGTAAAGCTGTTATATAGTTGGGTGTTATAGAGCTGTTTGTGGCTGTATTTGAACTTTATCTGACTAGCAAGGTCTTCCTGAACTCAGATAATTCTTCTTGAATTCTGCTTTTTGGACTGTCTTTCTGACCTAGTCCTTGGTCACAGTTTCCGGCTTCTCCCACAGGCACTTGACAACTTCAATGTCAGATTCTTTGACAACTAAAACCTATTACTGAAAACAAAGACTAAAGAGATAGGAGTGAAACAGGCTCCAAACTCTAATCTCAATGCCCTCTACTGTGATCAAACATGTCTCAAGGTCCATCAAGGATGTTGAAAGCAAAGTGACTGGACAAATTGAGTTGGTGCACTCCGAAAATCACCATATCCTCTTGTCAAAAACTACCTCTAGCTATTGCTGACGAATCTTGCGGTTCTTCAAATCACAAATACGCTTTGTGATGTTTTCTTTTTAAAAAATACACTATATATCTCTCTCTATATATATTTTAAAGTCAACTTTCCTGAATATTCCACTGCTCTTGAAGTCCTTTTGAAGATAATGTTACTTAGTGGTCCTGCTTGCAGAGCAACTGTTGATGTGCAAATGAGTTCAGCTGCCATGAAACATTGAGGGAACAAAAAGACAGCCAACCTGCTGTGCTGGCTTGTGGAACAATCTTGTTTCACCCTAAATTAAATAAAAAGAAATAAATAAAGGGGGGGGGAATGGATCAGAGAAAAGCCCTCATGATAACCAAGATCTGAGACACTTCTTCAAATAGCCGAATTAGATGAATTATGCACCGTGAGTGTAGTTGTTAATTCAAATGGCTAGCACTCATATATTCTAAATTGCATGGTGTCAGCCTCCACACTGCCTGCTTGCTTTGGCTGCCATAGAAATGGGGGGTGGGGGGAAGGTTAGGTATTTGGGAGGGGGAGGAGGAAGTGTGCTGGAGATATCTCTTCTTGTGTTTTATTAGGGGCCTAGGGAGGAAAGTTCTCACCACGTACTGCCAGGCTATATGGACATGTTTACAGCCTACTCAAGGTCAACGGCTTCGTGGGACCAGATGTGGAAGCCCAAATGGCCGGTGTACCCACCTGACATCTTGGGACATTGGGATTGGATGATTTACCCAGGGGGGTTATGAGGGGAGGGTTTTGGGATTCTTTGTATATGCATTTACACGCCTTTTTGCCTCAGATCTTGCTTTCATTTTGTCGCTATCAGTTCTTGTCTAGTAAAAGTACTCATCTCTATCAACATGGAGTTGGGTTTTTTTCTTTCCTTTGAATGGAAGCACTCCTGACACATGGTTTCTCGTCTATTTATTATAGGGCCATGCAACTCTTTTTGTGTGTGTTTTCCACTCTATCGGAAATTCTGTGACTCTCTAATAGGGGACAGTGAGGCTGGAAGAGGAAGGACAAATAATTGCCTTGAGCAATATGTGTTCTCTTCTTTCTTCTTCTGCTTCTCAAACTTGGGTTGTCCTGCAAAGCAAATCTTTGCACTGCCACTGAAAACAGAAAAGTAGCAAAGGTGACCTCATGGTTTATTTACCGTATCGGGAATGTTAGTCTTACTCTGGACACAGCTGAGTTAGGATCTTCAAGAAATCCACAAAGAAGCTCCAAGTCAGTTTTACCAAACCAAGATCTGTTAGAACAGAAGTAACCCGAGTGACTGAGCAAGCTAAAGCAGCCAGGCAACATCGCTTTGTTGTATTTTTGCATAATGGGTTCTTATTTTAGGCTTCCCTTCTGCCCATTGCTAAGTAGGAGGAAGTATTTTTGAGTACGTTATTGCTAATGTCTTCTGCATTCTTCTAAATTATTGTCTACCTGATGTATAATCAGACTCACAAACAGCTACCACATTACACACGATGAAAGTAGAGCCCAATTTATTAAGATTGTATTGGAGGAAACTGACAAAGAATATTTTTGCTTTTCTGTCTCTAATTAGGATAATAATGTATTATAAAGTATAGGAAGATTTTATATGACTATCGGCAGAAGCTGACAATGGCTAATATCGGATTAAATTTACAACTGGATGCTTTTATTTAATAAACTGCGAAGCTGTTACATGGTGGTATTCTTAGTCTACTTGTCTACTTGTGCCATTTTGTTGCTCAGTTTTCTGTTTCAGAGACTTTGCTCTGTAGGGATATCAGGTTTCCTTTCTTTGCTAGCTGATGAGCATAGAACGAAGATTAATATCAATATTGATAATTTCCACATACATAACGGATGATGCAATTAATTATTAGCCTTTCAAGGTATTATGATTTATAGAAAGAAGACACCCTGATTATATAGGCTTGGAGAACGAGGACTGACCACAACATTATCTGGAGAAATATCCAAGGAACAAATTTATATCATCTACTCAGGCTGATGGGGGAATTCTGGGAACTGCAATCTCAATATAACTGGAGGAGACCAAACCGTGGATGATGGGTTTAGACCTCAGGAGATCCATTCAGTGGACTCTTTTTAAAGGAAGTTTTCTCCAGCTTGCCATCAGTCATGAATGTTAGGACAATATCCTCTGGGAATTGCTGTCTGATGATGATGTTCATCCATCATGTTTGAAGTGGACCTTGACATCTATCAAATCGGGAGGGGATGTCAAGACTTGCGCGTGAATTGGATTAAAGTGAGGGAGAGGTGTGTATAGTCAGCCTCACTCTCTCTTCCCAGATTCCATCTTGCTCCAATAGCAGGACAAGAGTCGAGACATTTGGAGATGGGCTGGGCGCAGTGGTTGACCAGGGTGTCTTTCGTGTCTTGCCGTGCTCTTAGTGTACCACATCTCTTGCAGAGACTGCCTTCATGACCGTTGTCCTATTCTAGTAGATTTCATCTGCTCAGTCCGTCGGAATCTGACTTCACATGCTCGGGATAGACAAGTCCCTATCTCACCAAAGGTCAATGACCCAATGGCTACTCTCAACCTGGTTTGGCCAGCCTGTCGAAGCTGTTGCCCTGGGTGTGGCCGCTGCGCAAGCTACAGCTGCTAGGAGCCACAAGTGAGAGCTGAGTGACAGGTGGCGACCAAAGGTGAACGAGTTGCCCTAAAAGCTGCCCTAGGATGAGCTGCCAGAAAAGGACACAATATGCCCCTACACCAGAGGTGCTACCCCTCCCTGAGCACCCCAAACACCCAGGGAATTGCTGTGTAGGCATACCTGGAAGTAGGGACATCTGCCAGTAAAAATGTCAGCCCATAGAACCTGGATGACTGTATAATTTCAGCCCTCTTTTTAACTGTTTGATCCCTTCTTCTTAGATCTCAAGAGGGCATTAAAAATGGTCTTAGGCTGCTGCTGATTTCATTTATTTAAAGAAGTTAATAAATTAAAAAATAGAGTTCTCCAATGCTTTAACTCTTTTCCTTCCTTATTGTAGCCCCTGCTTGTAGATTACCTACTATTGAGTAGGTTTTCTGCTACTTGAGAAAAAATGGCTCTGCTGAAACCCAACCCTGCCCAATCAGTAGCAGTCCTGGAAATGGTGATCCTCTGTGTGCACCCAGAAGTCAGTGGCAAGGGAGTGGAACAACTTGCCACAGCCAACTCGCTATGGCCAACTCTGTGTGGGACAACTCGCCATGGCCAACTGGGTGTGGGACAACTCACTGTTGTCATTGTCACTGTGGGACAATGTAACAATTCTATTTAATTATTTAAAATAAATAATTTTTTTTAAAAAAATTTGCCATTCATGTTTCATTCTGTCCCTCCTTTTGCATCCTTTCTTTAATGATTCTATCCCACCATTTCTTTGATATTAGTCTAACTCTTGTCCTGCAGTGAGTTGTCCTGCAGTGAGATGGCTGTGGTAAGTTGGCTGTGGTAAGTTGGTCATGGCGACTTGGCCATGGCGAATTGCCATAGACCCCAGTGCCAATGGGTGCTGTAGAGCTGTTGGTGCATAGAAATCTCTTTTTGCAAATGCAGACTTCCTTTGCTGGGAAAAAAAGATCTCAAGCTGACATTATTCTGCATCTACGGAGTTCTCTTGGCAGTGGCCTGCCTTTGGCTTTTTCAGTTCACAATATGCACAACCTGGATTCAAGTATCCCTTGTGAATTGCACTCTGAGAAGGCCGATGCTTGATTCTCTTGTCAGACACAACTGAGCAATTGCTGTCATTCCCTTGTCAAAGAAAGAAGCGGATATGAAGCATACTTTGAGAAATATTTCAGCAAAATACGAAGACATGTCTATACGTCCACAACCGGGCAGGTGCAAGTGTTGACATGAGAATTTTGGGCAGAGCTATTTCATATGTTTTGTGTCTTGTTTGCTAATTTTGGAGATGGCAAATAGCACTTAGACTTATATACCGCTTCATAGTGCTTTACAGCCCTCTCTAAGCGGTTTACAGAGTTCAGCATATTGCCCCCAACAATCTGGGTCCTCATTTTACCGACCTCAGAAGGATGGAAGGCTGAGTCAAATGCAGATGAGATGCAGATATACTGCAGTACTCCTTAATCTGGCACCATATAGGTATGGCGGACAGGTGATTCACAGAATTCCCAGCCAGCATGATGGTTGCATCCCCAGCACAGGTATGTATAGCTTAATGAAGAGAAGGTTTAGGAGCGACATGGAGTTTAGGAGTGACAGGAGAACACATAGCTATCTTCTGGTACTTGAGTGGGCTGACAGAGAGAAGAGAGGATTGGCTTATTCTCGAAAGCATGTAGGTAGTACAGGAAGCAATGGGTGAAAGCTCGTTGAAGAGAGATTCAACCTTGAACTAAGGATAAATGTCCTGACAGTGAGAACAATTAATCAGTTGAACAACTTGCCTCCTGGAGTTGCGGGTTTTCCATTGCTAGAGGTTTTCAAGACTAAGATTGGAGAACTGTTTGTCTGGGATGGTATAAAGTCTACTGCCTTAGGCAGGGGGTTGGATTAGAAGACTTAAAGATAGACTGGTCTCAAGTTCTGTTGACTTTTATAGAGCATAAACAGTGTTGAAACGTGCCTGGAAATGGAATAGTAATTAATGATGTAGATGTAAAAAGAAAATTGTATCCTTCCATCCTTCCGAGGTCGGTAAAATGAGGACCCAGATTGTTGGGGGCAATATGCTGAACTCTGTAAACCGCTTAGAGAGGGCTGTAAAGCACTATGAAGCGGTATATAAGTCTAAGTGCTATTGCTATTGCTATTCTCAGTCATCCAGGTCATGGTTGTCCCAAAGGTGCTTTTTTCAAGAGGCAATTGGACTTTCTTGTTTTTTCTTTGAAGACATTTTGCTTCTTACCCAAGAAGCTTTTATTTGTTTGTTTGTTTGTTTGTTTGTTTGTCAAGTACGTATTTGATAATATACATGTAGAGCATTATTTGAATACATAAGATGTGTACAAATAAAAGGGAACATTTGGACAGGGACGGTAGGCATGCTGCTGCGCTTATGCATGCCCTTTACAGACCTCTTAGAAATGGGGTGAGGTCAACAGCAGACAGTCTAAGGGTAAAGTTTTGGTGATTTGGGGAGGAAACCACAGAGTCAGGTAGTGAGTTCCAGGCATTAACCACTCTGTTGCTGAAGTTGTATTTTCTGCAATTGAGTTTGGAGCGGTTCACTTTGAGTTTGTATCTGTTGTCTGCTCATGTATTGTTGTGGTTGAAGCTGAAGTAGTCATTGACAGGAAGGACATTGTAGCAGATAATTTTACGAGCTACACTTAGGTCATGCCGAAGGCGACGTAGTTCTAATTTTTCTAAGCCCAGAATGTCAAGTCTGGTGGCGTAAGGTATTCTGTTGCGAGCAGAGGAGTGGAGGACTCTTCTCGTAAAATATCTCTGGACACGCTCTATTGTATTAATGTCCAATATGCAGTTTGGGTTCCAGACAGATGAGCTGTATTCAAGGATTGGTCTGGCGAATGTTTTGTATACTCTGGTTAGTAGTATAATATTACCGGAGAAGAAGCTACATAAGATTATGTTTACAACTTGTAATGCCTTTTTGGCGATGTTGTTGCAGTGGGCTTTGGCACTTAGATCATTAAGCTTCTTCAGCTCTGACTGGATGGTGGGGAATGGAAGGATTTATATTCCTTGCAGACAGCTGGTCATTTGCATCCTTTTAGAGGGTCACTGAAACACTTGGAGGTTTATGTGTGTCCTCAGGGTCACCTGAGCAGTGCTCCTGGTTCCTTTAGGAACCTACAGGAACCAGGAGCCTACAGGAACCAGGAGTCTGTCTGCAAGGAATATAAATCCTTCCATTCCCCACTATCCTGTCAGAGCTGAAGAAGCTTCTTGGATGAGAAGCAAAACATCTTCAAAGAAAAAACAAGAAAGTCCAGTTGCCGCCTGAAAAAGCACCTTTGGGATATCTATTCTTTAACCAATCAACCCTGATCAATAGTCTGACTGCAACATGCTGGATTAGCTGGCATTCGTGAAATGGGATTAAAACATTTCCATGAATGGGAGCAGTACACATGCTAACTATATTTGTTCACATGCACGTCTGGCTGCAACTGAAAGGTAGGCATTGAGTTTCATAACTAATCCAAAGCAGTAAAGCAAGGAATTCTCGGGAATTTACTATCCAGACAAACTGAATCCCCATCCTCTGATCAAAACTGGCCGAGCCTTGCTTGGATTAAGATTCCAGTCCACTGCCAGCTTCAAGCACTGGTCTTTGGCTTGAACTACTTTCATAGATTTTGAGGGAGGAAAAAGACAGGTTTGGATGTCATCAGTATAATGATCTGTGACACTGAAGGCTAAGGACTCTTCCAGATGATCAGCATTTCTGCCATCCAGGCTTTCTGGAAACAGATTAAAATCTGTTTTTCGCATTTCAGCACAATCACATTCATCTGTTTCTGCATTTAGGGCTTGTAGGGAACCAACAGCCAATTAGGGTTTGCCTTTCCTGGCTAATATCTAAGCACAGAGAACTGCCAGAAAGTCAGCCTCCAACCTGCTACTTTTAAGACTGTCAACAATTGTAAGTCTGGACCAGTTTACTCAACTTCATGCTTAAAAGCCCCCAATCTCTTCTCTATTTTCCCAAAAAAGTAAATAAATTGCTACCATTCTGTTCTCCTGTACTGAGTGGGTTTAATGCGCCTGCTTTTGAAACTTGTTCTGTAATCAAATGTCAGAAGCAGGTTGAGGAAAGCTCAAATCCAAATTGGGTAAAAATAAGATGGATTGTCAAAAGTATATAAAGTATTGAAAACTCTTCAAATTTTCCCACTTAGGGAACGAGGGGGGTAGGGGGCAAATTGTTATTACTTCCAAGTACTGATAAGCCAACAATTCTGCATTTGGATGTTTGGTTCTAGCCAGGCCAGTAGGAGCAAGTGATAGGCTCCCAACAACTGGGAGATGAAGTCCACAAGTCTTAAAGTTGCCAAAGTTGAAGACCCCTGAAATTTTTAAACAATGTATGGGATATTTTTTTGCTTTAACTTGGACCTTCATTTAACAAGCACACAGAACTATGATTCTTGCCTTCTTATTAGGCAACTCTCTTACAGGAGAGTTTTCCTTGCTCTGAATAATTGCATTCAAATATTATCCATTATTTAGATAGCTAAATCTATATATAATTCATTGCTAACTTTCCTACGAGTTTCTTTGAGTTCTAATTTGAGCTAATACAGCTGGAATGAAGAAATGTAAAATAATGCGTCTCAGGGAAGTAAAAGCAAAAAAAAAAAAAAAAAAACCAAACAAACCCCAAAACAAATATAAGACAGAGGCCAAATTTCCAGGCTCAGTTGAATCCGAGACGCATGGATATTTATGCAGAAATGGTTTATAAAAATGCTTTGCTTCTTCTGTTTGTAACAGTAATAGATCATGGCATCAAAATTATCCCAACTCAGCCTGATTAAAGTCAAAACGATGCTCTAAACAGAACAGCTTTATCTGTTTGAAATTCAGAGCATGAAACGCTCAATGCACTGCAAGTAAAATAGGAAACATTTCTGTGCTGGACTTATGGCAATGAACCTGCAGCTTCTCAGAAATGTTCCTTGCCTGCAGGAAAGCTCCTGTTTTTCTGTCTTATTCTTTTGGTGCTGGAGAATTCCTGTCAGATTTTTATCTTTTTTAAAAAAAAATTGGCTTGTTTGGGTTTTGTTTTGTATGAGCTTTATTCATTGATGGCAGGTGGCAGATCTCTCTTTAAAGCCTTGCCACGTCCAACATTGACCTCACCCCATTCCTAAGAGGTCAGTAAGGGGCGTGCATAAGTGCACAATCGTGCCTACCGTTCCTGTCCTAATGTATAGCAATAGCAATAGCACTTTACTTATATACCGCTTCATAGTGCTTTACAGCACTCTCTAAGCGGTTTACAGAGTTCAGCATATTGCCCCCAACAATCTGGGTCCTCATTTTACCGACCTCGGAAGGATGAAAAGCTGAGTCAACCTTGAGCCTAGTGAGATTTGAACAGCTGAACTGCTGAACTAGCAGTCAGCCTGCAGTCGCAGCATTTAACCACTGCACCACTTCAGCTCTTAATAGAATGTACCCATATATTCATACCTCTTTTACTTTTATTCATGCTTGTACTATTACATATATATTCAATCATGTTTTACTGTTTGTACTTTGCTTATAATCATATATGCTTGACAAATAAACAAATACAAATACAAATATCATTCTCGTTTACATTAAAGACAGTTAATATTTTTTTGAAAAGAAACTCAAAGGGAACGACGATTCAATACTTGGATCCCTAAATTCGATACATTATAAGAAGGGCTCTAATGGCAACTACGATGGAGTCCAGAATTTCCATTGGTAAGCAAGGCAGGCAGTTGTTAAGTGAGTTTTGCCCCATTTCACGACCTTGTTATTAAGTGAATCACTGAAGTTGTTAAGTGAGTCATGTGGCCATTAAGCAAATCTGGCTTCCCCCCATTGACTTTGCTTGTGGAAAGCTGGCCGGGAAGGTTACAAATGGTGATCATGTGACCCCGGGACAGTGCAAGGATCACAAATACATGCCAGATGCCAAGTGACCAAATTTTGATCACATGACCACGGGAATACTGCAATGGTCGTAAGTGAGAACTGGTCACAAGTCACTTTTTTTCAGTGCCATTGTAACATTGAACAGTCACTAAATGAATGGTTGTAAGTCAAGCAGCGGTGGGTTGCTCCCGGTTTGGCCCGGTTCTGTGAACCGGTAGTGACGGCGGTGGGAGGCTCCACCCACCCGCCCTGGATGCTCCACCCACCCACCTGGGACGCTTCTGCGCATGCACAGTTTTGCGCGTGCACACAAACTGGTAGCGATGGTTTTTAGAACCCACTACTGAAATCAAGGACTACCTGTATCTGTTTTTTGGCTCTGAAACATTTGCACCAATGCCTTTCAGTTGCTCCAGTTTAGTAGAATAGAATAGAATAGAATAGAATAGAATAGAATAGAATAGAATAGAATAGAATAGAATAGAATAGAATAGAATAGAATAGAATAGAATAGAGCTGGAAAGGACCTTGGAGGTCTTCTAGTCCAACCCTCTGCTCAAGCAGCCCCCTATACCATTTCAGACAAGTGACTGTCCAGTCTCTTCTTAAAAACCTCCAGTGATGAAGCACCCACAATGTCTGAAGGCAAGCTGTTCCACTAGTTAATTGTCCTCACTGTTAGGAAGTTTCTCCTTAATTCCAGGTTGCTTCTCTCCTTGATTTGTTTCCATCCATTGTTTCTTGTCCTGCCCTTTGGTGCTTTGGAGAATAATTTGGCCGCCTCTTCTTTGTGGCAGCCCCTCAAATACTGGAATAGTGCTAATCATGTCACCTCTAGTTCTTTTCTCTAGACTAGCCAAACCCAAATCTTGCAACCGTTCTTCCTATGTTTTCCCAGACCAAATCAGCATCTTCCATTCCCCGGTGTAGAAAGGCTCACCTGATGTGAACACAAGAGGGTTGTGCATGGGGAAGGCACGGGATTAATTTCACAGCCTTCCTGTTGTGTGTTTGCTCTTTTTTCGCCCCCCGCATAATGGAAGGAAAATGGAAAACGGCACAAAACCCGGTCTTTTGGTTTGCGCTCTTTGATCCCTCAGTTGCTCAGCAAGCCTCGGCATTCTCTCAGCAACACTTTCTGGGATTTTTGGCTGAGCACACGCCACCTGCGCACTTTGTCCTCAGCTGCCTAATTCCTTGTGGTCTTATTTTACACGCTGCGTTTTACATTGCTTTCTGGAAATGTTATGCAGTGCTGAAAGATATGCGTGCGGTTTGTGAAGGCAGGCGAGCCCAGCTCTTGCTCTCCGGTTAATTATAGATGCAGCTCTTGAGGGTGTGGAGATGTAGCTTCCAGAGGAGACTCAAAAAGGCTCTGACAAAACTGCTTTGTTTCCTTGGCCAACATCCTTCTCTTTCCCAGTTTGTTAAATTCAAGCATCTCTGTTTTCCTCACATGCGCTGCTTGTTGCGATTGGAAGAAAACATCCTGGAAAATATATTGCAGCTGCAAAGAAAGACAAATGCAGCCAAGGAAGATGTTGGGAACATTAAAGCAGAATCTAGGCCTCTGATGAAGAAGCAATCTGAAAGTTGCAACCTTGCTTAAGCTCATTGTGATCCAGCTCCCAGGTGGAGAGTTATTCTAAAGAAACAAATAAATAAGAGAAACCTTTTCCATGGCTGGTTTTTCTTCCACTTAGATCAAGGTTTCTCAACTTGGACAACTTTAGGATGTGTGGACTTCAACTCCCAGAATTCCTCAGCCAACATGCTCCCAGGAACTCTGGGAGTTGAAGTCCAGATGTCCTAAGGTTGCCAAGGTTGAAAAACACTGACCCAGACTTTGATTGGAAAAAGCTATGAAGCACTGGATCTGGTTAGTCCTTGGAGAGGAGACCACCAAGAAACTGCTGGGGAAGTTAAAACAACATCAACAGAAGAAGGCAATTGCCAACTATTTCTTTATTGTAAACTCTGGTGTCCATGTAGTGACTAATATCTGAGTCTGATTCACAGAAGACTTTCTGACTTTTATGGATTTTTTAATTGATTTGTTGAAATTAATAAGCCCGTATGCCTCGCTTTGGGGGATTCAGTCTTACAAGGTATCCTACCAAGCATTTGGATAGAAATAATGAACAAACAGCATCGAATCACAGCAACTGGGTTTAATCCAATCCTAAATCCCACCACTATGGAATTATGCCCCAAATAATGATTTAAAAATAAACAAAAGGTTTTTTTTAGATGTTTTCTAGAGGACAAGAGAAATGTATGCCTACACACATAGAGACCTACATCGTTTGTTTATCTTGTGTGATGTTGTTTCCTTGATTTAAATGTTATTTATGCAGCAGCCCTTCCCTCACATTCTGTCACCCTTGCGAGGTAGAATTGATAGGAAGCACATTAGATGAGCTAATTCTAGTTTATGGTAAGGTTAGTGTTAGGGTTCATACATTTTTCCCTCCTCCTGTCCCCCTTTATGGCCCATGAAACTAGGGGAGGTTCCTTGCTAGGGTCACATTCCTGCTGTGGGGTAAAAGCTGCCTTTTATCTGACCACATACCATTGCCCCATTATACCCACTAAAATGTGCTCAGGGTGTTTTCAAAACAGTGTGGATGCTGAATAGTAATAAGAAAAAGGGAAGAAAATTCTTCAAGCTAGAATAGGATATCTTCTTCCTAAAGGGATATTTATTTTCCTTAAAAGACTGTGGTTCACTTCACATCAGGCCAGATTATTATTATTATTATTATTATTATTATTATTATTATTATTATTATTATTATTATTATTATTATTATTATTATTATTATTATTATTATTATTATTATTATTATTATTATTATTATTATTATTATTATTATTATTATAAGAGCCGAGATGGTGCAGTGGTTAAATGCAGCACTGCAGGCTACTGCTAGTTCAGCAGTTCAGCTGTTCAAATCTCACTAGGCTCAAGGTTGACTCAGCCTTCCATCCTTCTGAGGTCGGTAAAATGAGGACCCAGATTGTTGGGGGCAATATGCTGAACTCTGTAAACCGCTTAGAGAGGGCTGTAAAGCACTATGAAGCGGTATATAAGTCCAAGTGCTATTGCTATTGCTATTGCTATTATCAATATCAATATCAATATCAATATCAATATCAATAATATTAATATTATTATTCTCATTCTCCTTCTCCTTCTCCCTCTCCTCCTCCTCCTCCTCCTCTTCCTCCTCATAAAAAGCCCAGGACTATACTCCCAAAGAAAGCATCAATTCAAATAATTGGAGAAATTAATAAAAGCAATATTGTTGTTGATGACTGTTATCAACTGGGCAACCAGGGAGAAGAAATGGAGACAATTTTCTAAAATCAAATCGCAAATTGTACAGGGTCAACAATCCCCTGCTTCAGAGAAAAATATTTCTCTTGTTTGAACAGCAATTTCCATGCTGACTTTTTTTCAATATGAAGGAATGAGCAGATGGAATCAATGTATGGTGTATCATCGTCATCATCATCATCATCATTATCATCGCCAGTTTAGTCTAGTGCAGGGGTGTCAAACTCAAGGCCCGGGGGCCAGATCCGGCCCATGGGTTGCTTAGATCTGGCCTGCGGGGCACCCTGGAAACAGCGAAGTGCTTCTGCCAGCGAAAATGGCACTCGGGAGGGCCCCGTGCGGCTCTCCTGAGCTCCATTTTTGCTGGCAGAGGGTTGCAGGAGGCTGCCACAGCTGAAAATGGAGCTCGGGAGGGCCGCATGTGGCACTCCCGAGCTCCATTTTCAGTGGCAGAGGGTTGCAGGAGGCTGTCGCAGCTGAAGGCAAAAACAACAAAGGTAATTACAGGGGCGAGGCAAGGGTGTGGGCCCATTACGTGCGCAATGACTAAATTGATCGGCAACACATAAAAAGCAAGCATTTCCTCAATGGGGATTTTACACTCTGACGATGTAAGCAGGGGCTGATGAAAGCTTACATTTACTACATTTTTAAAAAAAGTTCCGGAGATCATGATGTATATACTGTATATGCGTGCGACCACTCCGGTGCCATCTTCACCGGTCCGTCATGCGCATTGCTATCTTTTTAAAGAATTTTTGCGCTTTTGCATGCGCAGAAGCAAAATCTTGCCGAAATCTCATGAGGGGGCACACGCAAGTGCGAGATTTCTGCGAGATTTTGCTTCCGCACATGTGCAGAAGCAAAATTGCGTAAGGGGGTGCGCACGCGTAGCGAGCACGCATGCACAAAATGTGGAGATGCGCGTGCAGCGCACCGGTATTGGTAAGTAAGCAACCCGCCCCTGTAGTGATCATCATGTGAGGGGATTCAGGCTTCAGTCCCTTCAGAGGGGATCCACTGCTGCTTCAGTCAAAGCGCAGGGAGCTCACCCTGTCACATGGCACTCAGGTCTTGAATTCAGGCTGCTGGCTTTCCAAGACAAAAATTCAGAGATGTGGCCCCTTGGGAAAATAAATTGCCCACTCCTGGTCTAGTAGTTAACGCAACAGGCTAGAAACCAGGAGACTGTGAGTTCTAGTCCTTAGCTATGAAAGTCAGCCGGATGACCTTGGCCAGTCACTCTCTCTCAGGCCAACCCACCTCACAAGATTGTTGTTGTGGGGACAATAGGATGAGGAAGGTATGTGAGATATGTTCACTGCCTGGGGTGATTTTTAAAAAATAATAAAGGCGGGATGCAAACAATCAAACGAACAAACAAAACCGTCTTCACATATACAGTAGTTCTTAGGACTTCCACTTAGAGCAGAATAGGTGTATTTTATTCTTTTTCTAATTGCTCCATAATCTCTCAATGTGACAAGGATTAATAGCAGCCCCGGCCTAAACTATTATGAGAACCTTAGGACAAAAAGTCCACTTATTTTTATTTATGTGCTGGGTCTTAACAAACATGGTAACTAATTCCATCTGTCTGTGGAATGAATGCAGCGGTAGCTCCAACCTTTATATAGGCAAATGTGGCATTGACTGACCAAACTGAAAATTAATGATAAGAAGTGATTAATGTTATAAAAACGCAATTACTATTTGACATTAGGAAGGTTTTTCAGGGCTCCCCTCATTCATGTAGATGTGCGTGGTATACAAATGAAACTTCTACCGATTGCTGGCACCAAATAAATTGTAAATGTTTTATGATGTGTCTCCATTTAAAGAGAAAAATGGCAAACCATTTGTAACCTCTCATTCATTTACTTCTTCGCTTTCTATTACTTTTGGGTTGAATCTGTGCAGATTTTTAAACAAGCTAGGTGGAAAGAATGGTTGTGAATATGTCTATGTCTATGTCTCTCTCTCTCTCTCTCTGCATGTGTGCATATACATACAGAAAAAGATCATTTATCAGCAAAAAATGCTACATATACATATACATATACACAGTATATACAGTATGTATATATACAGTACATATATACACAGTATATACAGTATGTACAGTATATATAAACAGTATATACAGTATATACAGTATATACTATATATATACTATATATATATACTATATATATATCCGGAACTTTTTTAAAAAATGTAGTATCCTAAGCTTTCATCAGCCTCTGCTTACATCGCCAGAGTGTAAAATCCCCATTGAGGAAATGCTTGCTTTTTATGTGTTGCCGATCAATTTAGTCATTGCGCACGTAATGGGCCCACACCCTTGCCTCACCCCTTTAATTATCTTTGTTGTTTTTGCCTTAGTCATGCTGACCAAAGGAGATGTGATTTCCATTGCCTCCTTCCGCATTGTGTATTGCCTCTTTCTCTCCCTGTGTGTGTGTGTGATGCAGAGCTATTAGGTATTACTCGTACTTTGAAGGCATTTCTCTTGGCTCCCTCCCCCTCATCGCTACTCCTCTCCCTTTCAGGCACACTCGTTGCCTCCTCCAAGTTCATTCGTTTTGCCCATGATCTTGTAATAGGTCTGCGTCGTTCCTCACCCCCCCCCCCGTCCATCTCATTCTGACTCTGCTCTGCCGGGCTCTCCTGCACTCAGTCCAGGTTTATCATGCCTTCACTGGGCCAATCTCTATGCCTAAAGGGGGGGATGATGCTCCCGATCTCTATTCCTCCATGGCAATGGAAATCACATCTCCTTTGGTGAGCATGACTAAGGCAAAAACAACAAAGCTAATTATAAGGGGGAGGCAAGGGAGTGGGCCCATTACGTGCGCAATGACTAAATTGATCGACAACACATAAAAAGCAAGCATTTTCTCAATGGGGATTTTACACTCTGCCGAAAGGGGCTGATGAAGGTTTAGGATACTACATTTTTTTAAAAAAGTTCCAGAGATCATGATGTCTGTTGTTTCTTCTTCTATAACTACACCTGGAACTTGCATTTTTAGGACAATTCGTTATATATATATATATATATATATATATATATATATATATATATATATATATATATATATATATATGTATATATGTATATATGTATATATGTATATATGTATATATGTATATATGTATATATGTATATATGTATATATGTATATATGTATATATGTATATATGTATATATGTATATATGTATATATGTATATATGTATGTATATATTTATTTCATGGGGCCGAAGAGATGATGGTGAGATGCAAACATTATTCCAGTGACGAGGAAGTGCAAACTGCAGTGAAGAAATGGCTCAAAGAACAGTCAACAAAATTTTACGTGGCAGGGATACATGCTCTCATTCGAAGGTGGAACATTGCTATTGAGAGAAACGGTGACTATGTTGAGAAGTAGGGATGTGATCCACAGAGGACCGGCTTCATTTTGATGTATGCTACATGTTCCTGTGTTGGTAATTATACCTGCCCTAAAGAAAATGGCATTACTTTGTAACTCACCCCCGTGTGTACACACACACACACACACACACACAAACACACAAACAAGGATGAGTCAAAAAGTAATGCCATTTTCTTTAGGACAGGTATCCACATACATACATACTTACATACATACTTACATACATACATACATATACATATACATATACATATACATTTACATATACATATACATATACATATACATATACATATACATATACATATACATATACATATACATATAGTATTTCTGTAAAGTTACATTATGACTCTCTTCTTCTATGATTAATCCTGTCATCAAAATCATAAGATCACTTTTTCTGTTTTATGCAAATAATCAGGGGTTTCTAGCAATAAATATACAGATTATCTTTTCTCTCATCAAACAAAACAATTTGGCCAACTCAACAAGTTTCATCATCTTCACCAATCAATCCTTTGTTGGCAGTATTTCATCTATTAAATTTGTTGCCATCCATCTCACTTTGAAGTGACTTGTAGTGCAAAATCTTTCTATCACCGTGCATGCTGTAATCTCATTGCAATTATCATATACAAAAAGAAAGTTCCATTATTTTTTTTACCAACTGTCTGTCCATTAGTCCCAAGAGGGAGAATTCTGGTTTCAATTGTATATTAACCATTACAATCCTCTGAATTAATTCAGGCATTTGAAACCAACATTTTCTAGCTTTTTTGCATATACACGATTCAATGACTCTTCTTGTTGTCCATATTTCCAACATAAATTTGAAGTGCCTTTATATATTCTAGACAATTTATCTGGTGTTATATACCAATGGTTTTTTATAAATGTTGTCTTTAAGATTACAACTGTGTAAATTACAATCCTTTCAACCATATATTTTCCCATTGTTTTATCTGTATAATATACATAGTCAATAATATAAACACTTTTGTCCAATTGAAATATTTATTGTAACTGTAAACAAACATTGACAACTACCGTATTTTTCAGAGTATAAGATGCACCTTTTTCCTCCCTAAAAGAGGCTGAAAATTTGGGTGCGTCTTATACTCTGAATGTAGCTTTTCTGAAGCTTTTTTTCCCCAGCCCTAAGGAGGTGCTAACAATCTTCCCGGCTTCCTACTCCGTCTTTGTAGGCTTGTTTTCATTCCTACTCCTCTGAAAAAGGACTTTTCAGCCCTAACAAGGTGCTAAGGATCTTACCGGCTTGCAGCATTTTTAAATCCCTACTCCCTCTGAAGTAGTTTTTTCCTGCCCTAAGGCTTTGCAGGCTTGTTTTCATTCCTACTCCTCTGAAAAAGGCTTTTTCAGCCCTAACCAGGGGATAAAATAATGTGCTGAAGCTGAACAGACTAAAGACGCTAGCCAGTTGAATACCTGGTAGGTAGATTTTTCCTCCTATTTTCCTCCCCCAAAACTAAGGTCGTCTTATACTCCGGTGTGTCTTATACTCTGAAAAATACAGTATATCCATCTGCTACATATTATTCTCTTGGTTTTATTTTGTATTCCCCTTGGCAAAGTTCTAGTGCCTCACAATATGTGAGCCATTTCTATTTCCCTGTTATTTCTTATCTTTTTGCTTATTATTTCTGTTAAATGTTTCTTGTGTTGAGAGCCGTAAAGATGTTTTCAGACACAACTTGGATTTATATCTATTCCATGTTCTCAATATGACATTTTATTTATCAATTTATTTGTTTCTTTGTTTATTTATTGCTTTCTGTATTGTCCATATCCTTCAAAGAGGGGCTTTGTCTAGCATATGCGTAACATAAGAGAGCCGTATGTAGAACATAAAATATAAAACATAAAAAGAGCTGTGGCAGCGCAGTGGTTAGAATAGAACAGCACAGGCTAACTTTGCCCGCTGCCAGCAGTTTGATCCTGACCAGCTCAAGTTTGACTCAGCCATCCATCTTTCCAAGGTCATTAAAATGTGGACCCAGATTGTTGGGGGAAATATGCTGACTGTGTAAGCTGCTTAGAGAGGGGTCTAAAGCACTATGAAAGTGGTATATAAGTCTAAGTGCTATTGCTATCATGATTTTTTAAATCCACATTAAACTTGACTTTATTGTACCCTAAACATTATGCCACTCAAATGTCCTTCTAACTCCAAGAGCCTTCTATTTCTCAGAATACCCCACTCTTTCATCCAAACCCAGTGTTTCTCAAAGTTGGTAACTTTAAGATGTGTGGACTTCAACTCCCAGAATTCTCCAGTCAGCCTTCTGGCTGGGGAATTGTGGGAGTTGAAGTCCATACATGTTCAAACTCTCAAGGTTAAGAAACACTGTCCAAACCAAACAGCAAGATTCAAAATTCAATTTCAAATCAGGTAGATCCAATCACCTTCTTTCCTTTACATCTTGTAACACTTTATATTTAACACATGCTCCCCCCCCCCCGCTTGCCACACAAATTTAGATATAGACTTTTACCAATGTTTAATATGCATCGGTTGTCAAAACAGGTATTATCTGAAACAAAAGCATCATTCTAGGTAAGACACTAATTTTTGTTACAGAAATTCCCCCAGCAATGTCAATTGTAGTTTCTCCTGTCTTAACATATCTTTTTAACTTCATTCTATGACTTAATGTAGTTATTTTGAAGTAGCATATAATTTGTATTTGTCATGATGATACTCAAATATTTTACTGGTTCTGTTTAATTTCAGATACTATTGAAAGGAAAGCATCTGTAGGTTCATCATGTGTTTAATTTCATGTTTCTCCTTCTAATTTGGAAATCAGTAAAGAGGCAAAAAATGAAGGGTGATTCTGCTTAATGCAGATAATTGTCCAAGTCTTTCATTGCTGACTAACATGATCCCATCATGGAACTGTTTGTAACTATAACACTGGTGCATTCCAAATTTCATCTCAGTCAATGAGTAACAATGAAGAGGGGCACTTTCAAGACTTTAAACATCTGGTTCTAACTATTGGGTTGAACGTACATCCCAGTCAGGGGTGGGTTCTAACTTACCTCGGTGCCGGTTCACTTCCTGCCATGCCATGTGGGGGTGCGCGCATGCGCAGTGCCAAAAACCAAGCTTCTGCGCATGCGCAGAAGCAAAAAACAAGATGGCGGCATCCACGGACTGGCACCGACAGAACCGGCTCTGTGACATCATCACCGGTTTACTAACGGTTCTAAAGAACCAGTTAGAACCAGTAGGAACCCACCTCTGATCCCAGTATGATTCAGAAGTCATCAAATCAGATATCAGGAGGAGAACAATGTCTACCATAAAACATGATTAAACAGACAGATGGCAAAGGAATTGGATGGTGGTAGGTGGCAAGGCTGCTGAATGCTAAAAGCTGACATGGAGGATGTTTTGACAGAGATCAGATGAAACCCTTGTGTATTGATGAAATCTTTAAATAAATCTAGGTAAAGGTAAATGAGTCCCTGTGAATTTTACTCCATTAGTCGTTGCCAATTTTAGGGAGTGGTACTCATATCCATTTCAAAGCCATTGAGCCAACGCTGTCCGAAAACATTTCTGTGGTATGTGGCCAGCATGACATCATGGAGCATTGTTACCTTCCCACTGAAGTGGTACCTATTTATCTACTTGCATTTGCATGCTTTCAAACTGCTAGGTTGGCAGGAGTTAGGACAAGGACGGGAGCTCACCTTGTAACATGACACTTGGGTCTTGAACTCAGGCTGCTGGTTTTCCAGCCAAGAAGCCCAGCCGCTGCACCCCACCCCCTAGACCAAGACAAAAATCCAGAGACGTATAGGACAACCTGAAAAGCTTCCCGTTCCCTGTGTCATTTGACAAGCAGCTACGTGGGTGAAATAATAGGTTGCAATGCTCTTAATTTCTTCAGGCCAAAGGTGGAGCAAGTCACAGAAATTCAATACTCATTTTTAGGATTACAGAGAGTTACATTTAGGAGATCTACTTTATGACCTCTCCTCGGACTAGTAATTTATTCCTGAAGTTGGTCATTAATTCTTCCTCTCAAAAAGAGAACCATTATCCTGCAGAAATGCTGTGTGAATAAATTTCATGTCACTATTTTCTTTTTTTAAAAAAATAAGCAGTTCGTGCATATTGTGTCATTGATCATTGCAGATAAATCCTGCCAGTTGAAGAACATAGGCATTTCAACTGCTTGTAGTCTGGCTTTGCAGCAGAAGATATGGTTGTTTGCATAAGTCTTATCTTGTTGAGGCAAATGAATGAAATAAAGAAGTCTTCTCTCAATAGATTTAAAGCCTTGACAAAACCAAACCAAACAAGCAGTGCCGCTCATCAATGAGAGACACAGTAATATGTTACTTGCATCCTTTGCTGCCTGGGCACTGTCCCAAAGCAATCCTTTCCTCATCAGCCAACTCAAGTATGAATAGTTGCTTAAGTCAAGGGAATCACATTTGGATGTGCGGCAACACATAATAAAGGTCAAGAAAGATTGTATCACTTGGTCTTCACTTGAATGGCCAGGCTGCAGCCTAGCTAGGGATAAGCATCTTTAGATTGGACCGGCAATTTGTAAGCTTTTTTTTTTTTTTTGCTTTTCAACATCACAACTGAATCTGTTGTACAAGCAAAACTCGTGGCGGCCATCCAGACCTTTGATAAATTGCTTTACAGCTGACCTAATGAGTTCTTCATGACAGGAAGATTTCTGCACTGGCTTATTCAACAACCTATTTTCTGTTCCAGAAGTCACAGCAGGGGAGAGAGAGCAAGAAGAGAACAAGGGAGAGCCATGCCGCTGGGTGAAGATTAATCTGAGATATTATGCCAGATTGTCTTCATGTGTAAAATATGTGCCAGACTACAATTTATCTGCAGCTGATTAATTGCACTTATCACCAGGGAAACAGTGCTACCTCTTGACCTATTTGATGCAAGTCATGTTTTGGTCTTTACTGGATTCGGTTGGTGTTTATTTTTAGGTGGTTTTTTTTTTAAAAAAAAACAATTGCTGCCTTCTAGTTAGAATTTCGGTACCAGCTTTGCTGTTGTGAACTGTTAGGAAAGAATAGAAATATAATTATTATATCAGCTTAATTTCCCATAACAATGATGCCATTAGAACTCTTCTGTTTTTAAGGGACCCATCACTAGGGACAGACCTTCACAAAATGGTTACAGGGCACAGAACTGAAATAAACAATGGGTGCAAGGCACATTATTTGAAGAAAATTATTATAATTGTATCATCATCATCATCATCATCATCATCATCATCATCATCATCATCATCATCATCATCATCATCATCATCATCATTATTATTATATTATTATTATTATTATTATTATTATTATTATTATTATTATTATTATTATTATTATTATTATTATTATTATTATTATTATTATTATTATTATTATTATTATTATTATTATTATTATTATTATTATTATGGTTGGTTGCACAGTCAGTCAGATATTTAGATTGGATTCACATTTTTATCCAACTATGGAATCCTTCCCAAGGACATGGGATAGGCAGATGCTGTTGTTTGATACTGTTAAAGGTATTGTCGCAGGATGTAAGCTGTTCCAAGTGAGCTATCTTCTGCAATTGACTGATAGTGATATTGTCAATGCTGATGATCTTCAAGTGGTGCTCCAGGTGTTTGGGGATTATACCCAAGGTACCTATTATCTTTTGCCACAGCAGTTCTACTATTTGCAGGTCTTCATATTTTGTGATATTCTCAGTTCTCTTCTCTTCTCTTCTCTTCTCTTCTCTTCTCTTCTCTTCTCTTCTCTTCTGCTATTTCCAGGTATTGCAATATCTATTATCCAGATTTTTGATATAGTGTCTAGTGTGCCTATAACTACTGGAACTACCCCAGCTGGTTTATCAAAACCAGTTTTGATTTTCAGATCTTGATACCTTGTTTATCTTCTCCAATTCTTTGACATCTAGTCCACTATTCTACTTCTTATCATTATCAACCACTTAAGGTTCTAACTCCTTCAACACTTTTTCTGACTCTCCCATTTGCTGACTCTTCATCCTCTGACTGAGCAGAGCAACAAGAGGGAGCAAAAAGACTCCAGGGCATTTCTTTCCTTTTCTTTGGTATATAATTTTTGTTAAAACTTTTAAATAAGACGATAGTAACTCAAACTTATGTAAATAAGAAAGAAAGAAAGAAATCAAAGAAAAAGCAAAGGTTGGAAATCTTGGTGATTGAGAGAAGCTTCCAAACGAAGGAAAGCAGTAAGTAATAGTTACACAAATAGTAACATCCTCTACTATAATAAAACCGACTCAAAAATGCAAGCCAAAGAAAGTGAAAAAGAATTCTCAATTCACACCATGAGAATTAAAATTGAGCCCATTTCTTATGGGAAGATAGCTTTTCAACATCTATAAGATGGATTTCAGCAAGGTATTAAATAATATTTCATTTGTGTGAGATCTTAGTTCTTTGGGGGTCACTTTCTATTTTATGATTATCTAAGAATTTGGTTTGATATTGGCATATATCCCATTGAAAGTCCACATTATAGGCTGGCAGATTGAAATATGATGATGGTTTTAATACAAATAAATATGGGTTGTATATTGAACTTAAGCCATGGCCTAGGTCTTGCATTATCATTAACCCAATGGAATGTATATTGCTGACTTGTATCTCAGTTGTGGTTCCATGTTTCAAAAACTGGTTTTTATTCTATGCATTTCTTTGAGTATTTGGCCTTGGTATGCTCTTATAGTGTACAATAGCAAAGTAACGTTCATTCATCCTCTTTAAATCTGGGACATAAAACTGAGTTTAAACTAGCTGAGTTTAAACTAGTTTAGGTAAAAAAAAACCTAAACAACTTTTTAAAAATCCACCCTTATCATCATTACCTTGGGAGTGTGCTCCAGCCTGATCTAGAAAAATCTAGAGGCATGTTTTTGGAATTAAAATCGTGTCCTCCTTCTTTCTGCTTTTTTCTTAATTTCAGTTGTGAAAGTAGATTTGACATAAAGATATGTAAGCTCTGTGTACTTCACTATCTCATTATTATATTAGTGGCATCTGTTTTCCCCTCTTGCTGGCTGTAGAGGTAGGATTCTGTGGTGTCTGAGAGTGGGAGATAAAATGTGTGAGGGGTCCTTGGTGCTCTGTGACCTGACCCACTAACAACTAACTAATGGAATAGCTTGCCTCCTGGAGTTGTGGGTGCCTCATTACTGGCGATTTCCAAAAATAGACAGGACAACCATTTGACTAAGATGGTACAAGGTTTCCTGCTTTGTGCAGCTGGTTGGACTAGAAGACCTTCAAGGTCCATTTCAGCTTTGTGATTCTATGATCTAGAACAGTGGTTCCCAAACTTTTTCAGTCCACCACCCCCTTGGTGCTACAAACTCATCCTCACCGCCCCGCCCCACCCCGTCAGGTGGGCGTGGCTTAGTGGTCAGGTGACCGGGTGGGTGTGGCCAACTTGTAAAGTGTGGTGAAAGTCACTTAACAACGCTTTTGCTTAGCAACCAAAATGTTAGGCTCAATTGTGGTCATAAGTCTTTCTTTCGTTCTTTCTTTCTTTTCTACCTTCTCCCTTCTTTCTTTCTTTTTCTTTCTGTCTTTCTTCCTACCATCTTTCTTTTTCTTTCTTTCTTTTCTTTCTGTCTGTCTGTCTTCCTTCCTTCCTTCCTACCATCTTTTTCTTTCTGTCTGTCTTCCTCCCTCCCTCCCTCTTTTTTCCTTCCTTTTCCTTCCTTTCCTTTTTCTTTCCTTCTTACCTCCCTCCTTTCTTTTTCTGTCTGTCCTCCTTCCTTCCTAACATCTTTCTTTCTTTCTTTCTTTCTTTCTTTCTTTCTTTCTTTCTTTCTTTCTTTCTTTCTTTCTTTCTTTCTTTCTTTCTTTCTTTCTTTCTTTCTTTCTTTCTTTCTTTTTTTCCCTTTCTTGCGTTTTCTTTCAGAATGGGCTGCCCTGCACACAAGAACGAGGAACGCGAGGGAGCTTCAAGTGCTAGGTAGGATGCAGTTTGGGGTGACCAGTCGTGCGGGGCGGGGCGGAGCCGAGTGGAATGGAGCCTGGGCGGGGGCTGGGCAGGCCGTGAGACGGGCATCATACCTAGCACTTGTAACTCTGTCGCATTCCACGCTCTTGTGTGCAGGGCAGCCCATTCTGAAAGAAAACATCTCGCGTTTTCTTTCAGAATGGGCTGCCCTGCACACAAGAGCGAGGAACGCGAGGGAGCTTCAAGTGCAAAAGCATGGCGAACCACCTACCGCCCCCCTGTCCCCTCTCACCGCCCCCTGTCACCACCCTTGCCTCTCACCGCCCCCCTAAGGGTTTCCACCACCCCTGGGGGAGCGGTACCGCCCACTTTGGGAACCACTGATCTAGAGATTCAACCCCCTCACACATTTCTTGCCCCCACCTTTGAGTCTGTGAGTACTTCTCTCCCTCTCCCTTCTGGCTTTGTGTAGCTACACCCTCCACCCTGAATTTCTATTTCTTCTTTGTCAGGAACACTTTCCATTTCTTCGCTCTCTATTTCCTGACTTAACTCAGAGTTAGAAATGGAAATGCCCTCCCTCTCATTTGAAGAGATGGGACACTCTTGATTTCTCTCATCAGTTATGCAGTTATCCTTACCAGCTTCCCCGCCACCCCTTCTCCATTATGTCATCATCCCCTCAAAGTTAGAATGCTGGCAGGTGCAAAAACTTTATTGTGAATGGTCAGACTTGTGGTTTTGGCTTGTGAATTGTATTTGAAATGGAACTCTTGAAGAAGCAAATATCTGTCACTGTCACCTGCTATCGCTCAAGAACATTCTCTGCCCTGGTAGCCCTGTCCAATGAATTAAATATTCCAGTTTCCCCTCCTTGCAAAGAATCCAACAATAGGATATCATTCAGATTCTTCCTTCTGCCCCTGTCTAAGATGAGCCGATAGTGGTGATGGAGAGAGTGACAGAAGTATACAAGTTGCAAGGAAGGCACTCCAAGATCAGAATGAATGAGAAGAAAATGGTGAATTTTCAGTGTGGCTGGAAACTGCAGGTGAAAGGTCACAGTCCTGGGTTTTCACTGAGAATAGGCAAATAAATTTGGCTCCCTATCTTCTTAGATGGTTGTGTGAATAGGATAAATCTATTTATGATTTTTAAAAGCGGCAAGGGAGGGGGTAGGTTGACACCTAGTGAGGACAGGGAGCAGAGTGCTTCTTGTAAGAGGCCTTGGCATGAACCCTAAGAAGGCAGTAAATGAGGAGGGGCAGGAGGCATTCAGCAACAGATGTAGTGGTAGATACAGGTGCCTTAAAATGGTGACATCAGGTGCTCTTTTTGGCAGTCCCTGGTAGCTACCTTTCCCTGATGTTTGCTGACTCTCATATTTCTCGTTGGGAGAGGGAGCTGATGAAGAAACTCCACTTGCTAGGTTTTATAGGGGATGCTCTGTGAGATTATGGTCTCAAGGACGCCCAGTTTAGGGTAGTCCAATGGCTTGTGGACATAGATTTGCAATATTTAAGATCCAGAGCCAACAAAACCTGCTCCCCTTTGATTTTCAGCCATTCTAATAATTATGGATTGAGGATGGCTTCATATTTCTATACTCTAACCACCCCCAAGTATAGAAGAGTCTTTTCCCTAGCCCGTTTTAATGTTTTGCCCTCAGCACTACTCGACGAGCGATTCAAGAGGATCCCGATTAGCGAGCGACTATGCCCCTGTGATAAGGCTGAGGTCGAAACTGTGGAGCATGTCTTGTCATACTGCCCTATGTATAACACAGCCAGAAATAAATTATTGTCTCTTCTTGGAATTGATCCCTCTGGTTCTAATGCTAGTAATTTGGCCTTATATTGTCTAGGGGATGACTCCTCCTATATTACTTCTCAGGCTTCAAAAACTTTTTTAAAGAGCTGTAACGATTAGAGGAGAATGTTGTAATTCCTTTAGCCAAGGCTTATGGTGTTAATTGTTTGTGATTGTATTTCTCTCTCTCTCTCTTTTTTTTTGCATTTGTATTTTGGTCTGTGACTGTATTTTTGATATTAAAAAAAAGTTAAGTGAATCACTGCAGTTGTTAAATGAATCTGCCTTCCCCATTGCTTGTCAGAACGTCGCAAAAGATGGTCACATGACCCCTGGACACTGCAACCATCCTAAATATGAACCAGTTGTCAAGCATCCAAATGTAAATCACTTGGCCATGGGGATGTTACAATGGTCATATAGTAAGTATGAAAAATGGTCATACGTCAAGACTAAATGAACTGTTGTTAAGTCGAGGACTACCTGTACTGTATACAGAAGCAAAGTCATTTGTTTTAAGGTGCCATTTGTCTCACAGTTTGTGATTGTGTATGACGGACAGAGGATAGGTGGAATTTCACATCCAAGGGTTGAAATGTGTTGTCGCAGATGGGTCTCTGTCACAAATTAAGTGAAGGGGAAATCTAGCTCTGGCAAACAAACAGGCCAGACGACCGAAGATGAAGGAGATGCCACAACAGGAAATAATGTGTTCCATTTGCAAATGGGGTCAACTACCAACTGAGTAGACCAGACCGGGAAATCAATTCCACAGAAAGGCTAAATCTACTTTTATTGAGACTGGTTACAATAATAAAAATCTTGCTAGTTTGATTGCATTGTACCCAGGGGCGGGTTCCTTGTACCTTTTCCTACCGGTGCGCATCGCAATGTTTTGCGCGTGTCCCAGTGCACAATTTTAGTTCCGCGCATGCGCAGAGGGAGGATTTTACTTCCGCGCATGCTCAGAGAGCCGAAAAATCACTGAAAATTAGGGAAAAAAATATGGCGGCATGCACGGACCGGCACAGACAGCACTGGAGCCGTCACACCTAAATTATGTCATCAGCAGGCTACTACCGGAGTGCCCACACTGGACCGCACCGGTAGGAACCCACCTCTGATTGTACCCCTCTTCCTTCTTATAATTCCGTGAAATAGGAACATGTCTGCCTTAGTCACTTCTGAACGTTATCTCATTGTAGACTTTAAAAACACTTCAGTCCCTTTTGCCTGGACAACAGAGCCTACTGTAAAGAATAAGAAAGATGACCTTGACAGAGATAAGCTATATCTATTACCAAAGTAATGAGGAGGAGGGGAAAAAAGTCTTAAGTCCAAAGCAAGCAGAAAGTATGCATAAGCCATTCAGGCAGACACTCCATAATTCACATGGGTATAAGAAGGGGAGGAGGCACAGCACAATTTCTTGCCTTTTCTTCCCTACGTTTGCTAACAGCCAGCAGGGAAGGAATGAAGCGACAGCCTCAGATTTAAGACACATTGTCAAAACACATAGTTGGCAGGCAAAGAAAGAAAAAGTACTTGATGAAGTATGTGACTAATGAGAAAGTGGGACCCTGAAGGCTGTGAATCGTGTATTCTGGGGAATCAAGAGTGATGTCATTTGGATCCCAATGAATATTCAGATTTTAAGTCTCTAGCCAGTCCATTCCCAGAAATATTGACAATAATGATTTATTATTTAATTTGTATGCTGTCTTGATCCCGACAACTCTAGGATGCTCACAAGTAACACACACACACACACACACACACACACACACACACACACACACACACACACACACACAATCAGAAACCATAATAAACAATAAAAGACAGCAAGATGACCCAAACCAGACTGGCATGGGGAGGGGGGGAATCTATACACCTTCTCACTAAAGGCCAGGGAGAAGAGTTAGGTCTTCAAGCCTTCAATAGGCTAAAAAAAGTTGCAGACATTCCTGATTATTTTCGATGATCAGTTATAGAGATTATATGCACTCTATGATGATTTATGAACACAAGAATCAACAATCATTGGTCCCAAGCTTAGCAAGAGACTGAACAGGCTGAACATGCAGGGAATATTGGCATGTTCCCAAAGATGCTTTTCCAAAAGGCAACTAGACTTTCTTGATTCCCCCCCCCTTGAAAACATTTTGCTTCTCCTCCAAGAAGCTTCTTCAGTTCTAACCAAAGAAGCTTATTGGATGAAAAGTGAAACATTTTCAAGGAAACCCCCCCCCCAAAGAAGTCCAGTTGCTTTTTAGAAAAGCATCTTTGGGACAACCATGATCTGGTTGATTGAGAATCTCCATAGACATGCAGCATATTTGCATGTGATGGAGAACTGGTGAAGTTGCCCATGACATCAGAACCTAAGAAGATCTGCAGATGTATTCTAGTGAAGGATCTTGGGTGCTCTCTGAGCTTGGTTGTTTTCTTGCAGACATTTCATTACCCAACTAGGTAACATCATCAGAGCACTGATGATGTTAGCTACTTTGGGTAATGAAACGTCCGCAAGAAAACAACCAAGCTCAGAGAGCACCAAGGGCCCCTCATTTCAACCCTGAGCTATAAATATTCTCCTTTAGATGTATTCTAGTGTCAGTTTGATACTTTAAGCTTTTTGTACTTATTTACTACAAAAAGCTGTAAGTATCAGAACCATTAGACTTTCACGTTACTCTTTTTTGCCTTTTGTGCTTCCCTATTTTGGGACAGATCCCCTATGATTTAACACAACACTGATCCATTGATCCAGAGAATGATTGTGCTGCATAGAGCTCTTGGCCTCACAATCAGGAGGTTGTGAGTTCGATCCTAGGTAGAGGCAGATGTAAGGGTCTCCTGCTTGGGCAGGGGGTTGGACTAGATGACCTGCAAGGTCCCTTCTGACTCTGTTAATCTGTTAAATTATGATTAAATGTCAGGGCACACCTCTGAATGTCTGACCTCTTAATATCTCTGTTAAGCAATTGCTCTAGCAATTGAGTCCATGAGGGGTGGGACTGTCCTGTTTCAGGAGGATTAAGGTAATCTGCCCTTAGAATGTCCCTCTTCCCCCAAGGGCAACACTTGATTCTTTCAAGGGGAAAGGCAGTCTCAGCAAAGCACTCCTATGCCAAGTGGCTGAGCTCTCCACAATAGAGATATAGACCCTTGTGAAGTGACAACTTTTCTCAGGTAGACAGCAGAGGTAAATGAGGTCAACTTTTGAAGTCTCACAAATAGAAGGGGGAAAGGGGATGAAAGATAATAGTGGCATATTCCTTCCATAATAGTCTGTCACCATTCCTTGAATCTTCCAGCAGTGTCCAGGTAGACCTGGATTCATGCTGTCATAATCTCTGGGGTGCCATGGCAAATGAGCTACTCTGACAGATCTTCTTTGGTCAATTAACTCTCTTTCATTCCTATCCACATCCGGAGCTAGAAGCTGAAACTCAGCAGCCTATTCCTGTGCTGAACACTTAGTCTGTCATATGTGATGGATTTCACAGTTGGCAGATACTTGCATGGCTAGATCCTTGAAGTTCGGTCTCAGGCATGCCACAAAAGAAGCACAGTGGTCTAAATCCAAACCTGCGTTGAATCAGAAAGAAGCTGCCCACTTTAGAGCTGTATGGGATGGGGAGAATTCCTATCCCAAGAGGTTCAGAGTCTCAGACATAAGATGGTTACAGAAAAACATAAACTTTATCTGTCAATCAAGCAAACCTGTCAGTGTAAACAGTGGACAGAGACCATCAAAGCCCAGTAAAACCATACTTTGAAGAAGCAACAGGAGTAGATAAATTCCCTTCTCAGACGGGCTTTAGAAAGAGGACCGAGCAGCTCCATTTTTCGGTCTTTTTCTTTTCTGCTTTTCTCTTCTATGTCCACCATGTTAGCATCTCTCCTAAAGCTGTCTAAATGCCAGATTTAAAAAAAGAACTTTAATCAAAGAAAGCTGAACTGGAGATCTAGAAGAAATATAGTAAGACCAGGGATTAGTAGAGAGTGGATGTGAAATTGGAATGCTGGCTGCTGAATGTTGTTCTATTGAAAAATGGTTGGGAGTTTGTTTCCTTTTGTTATGCTGCATCTCCTTTCTTCTTACCATTTTTATTTGTCTATTCCTGAGTGAAGATATACAGTATATAGCCACGGAAGGGAAAACTCTTCAAATTGGCTGTTCAATTCTCCTTTCAGTTTATTTATTATTTTATTTTATTTTATTTTATTTTATTTTATTTTATTTTATTTTATTTTATTTTATTTTATTTTATTTTATTTTATTTTATTTTATTTTATTTTATTTTATTTTATTTTATTTTATTTTTATTTTATTATTTTATTTTATTTTATTTTATTTTATTTTATTATTTTATTTTATTTTATTATTTATTTTATTTTATTTTATTTTATTTTATTTTATTTTATTTTATTTTATTTTATTTTATTATTTTATTTTATTTTATTTTATTTTATTTTATTTTATTTTATTTTATTATTTTATTTTATTTTATTTTATTTTATTTTATTTTATTTTATTTTATTTTATTTTATTATTTTATTTTATTTTATTTTATTTTATTTTATTTGGAAGTTCTTCTATGCCGCCCTACTACCTAAGGTCTCAGGGCAGTGTACAGCATTTTAAAGAACACCAACAATAAAAACATTTAAAAACAATTTTAAAAAAGTTAAAAAGAAAAACATACAACACCATACATACATGGGGGAGACCTCAGATGTAAGATTGTCTCAGAACCCTGCCTGCAGGAAGAGCCATGTCTTAATGGCTTTTCGGAAGGCCAGCAAGGTGGGGATGATTCGGATCTCTGGGGGAAGTTGGTTCCAGAGAACAGGGGCCCCTACAGAGAAGGCCCTCACCCTAGGCCCCGCCAGCCGGCATTGTTTGGCTGACGGGACCTGGAGGACACCCACTCTGTGGGACCTGACCGGTCGAAGGGAAGTATGAGGTAGAATGCGGTCCCGGAGGTAACCTGGTCCTAAGCCATGTAGGCCTTTAAAGATGATGATCAACACCTTGAATTGTATCCGGAGACCAATGGGCAACCAATGCAACTGGCGGAGTATAGGTGTTACATGGGTGTATCTTAAAACACCCACCACAGCACGAGCAGCCGCATTTTGCACCAGTTGAAGTCTCCGAATACTCTTCAGGGGCAGCCCCATGTAGAGCGCATTACAGTAGTCCAGTCGGGAGGCGACAAGGGCATGAGTGACCGTGAGTAGCGCCTCCTTCTCCAAGTATGGTCGCAATTGGTGCACCAGGCGAACCTGTGCAAAAGAAAGTCTTTGTCTTTCTTATTTGTCTTTTGCTCCTGTTAATTCTTTAAAACTGATAAACATAATTAAAGGCTTGCAGTTTTTTTAATTGAATCCCCCCCCCAATCTTTTAAACAGGACTTTAGCATTCATATATATTAGGCTGCAGTGAGAAAAGTCAGAGGAGATTAACACTCTCCTCCTTTCGAAATAAACCAGAGTAGAGGAAAACATGTCCTGGAATAGATAGATGTGACAACATACTGAGCTGTTTTTCTTCAGAGCTGTAGAAGAGTGCAGTGAGAAGATTGCAGTGCAGGATATAGTACAAAGCAGCGATAACTTAGCTGACCATTAATGAGTTGCCAGAAGTTCAGAATTCTTGTGTTAATCCTTGAGGTGTGGATGATGGCTAAATGTGGGAGTAGGAGTCAGCATTCAAGGTATTAGGTTGTTCTGACCTGGACTCGGCACTAAATCATGGATCTTCCAGACATCCCACAACTTTGTTCAACCTCCATGCTTGACTTGGCTTAGCTGAGAAGACTCCCAGTCATGGCTTCATTCAGCTAGACTTTTAGATTTTATTGCAGATGGGAATGCACAACAATTTACTGCCCACGGCTAATGCCAAGATAGAAATCCGCTTAAAGATCCTCATAAGATTAAACTTGCTGTTGGATTGGCCACAATCTAAACCATCTAAATAAAGATGATCCTTGGCTTTATTTGTTGAGAAAGGTACAGTTTTACTAGAGGTTAAGTGTAATGCAGCTCTGCATAGACAGAACTGAGAATTGCGTGCCAAAATCCCTCACTTCTAACCCCCCCTGCCCTCCAGCTGCCCAGCCCACTGTAACCAAGCAAGTCCATGCAAGATGTTTTCATGATGGTCTGTCTAAGCCAGGGTTCCTCAAACTTGGCAACTTTAAGACTTGTGGACTTCAACTCCCAGAATTCTCCAGCCAGAATAGCTGGGGTTTCCCCCCCCTTGAAAACGTTTTGCTTCTCATCCAAGAATCTTCTTCAGTTTAGATTACAGGGGTCCCCAAATTTGACAACTTTAAGACTTGTGGACTTCAACTCCCAGAATTCTGGGAATTGAAGTCCACAAGTCTTTAAGTTGCCAAGTTTGAGGACCCCTGGTCTAAGCGCAGCTTGGTATGTGGCTCCCTCCTTCTTCCAGCTGGATGACCTTGGGGCAGCATCTCTAGGTGGTACAGTCTCTACTTTCGATTCCCCAAGCATCCTCCGCCTTATCCTCCCCTCCACCCAGCTCATGGCAGTCTGTCACCGCATAACAACAAAGCACAGCAAGCATAAGGTGACAGCTGACACTTGTGTTATCTTTCCAAAATAGTGGATATTTGATGTGATGCTTGTTTGGCTTGCAGTTGAACATTTGCATAGCAACCATCTTAAATCTGGGACCTGCTGATTCCTGGATCACCCTCCTCAATCCTTACACTGCCTATTTGTCGATGAAATCAAAATAATTCTGCTTTGGTTTAGAGGTTTAGCTGTTTCTGTTGGTTCTGTATCTTTTCCTGGTTTCGTAGGGTGGATTATTGGTTGGTTTGGGATTTAAAACTCTCTCAATTCTCCGAGCAATGAGCACGCTAACACTAGGCTACAGCTGGTACTGCTGCTTTCTGCTTCAGGGTGTAAAAGATGGTGCTTGGTGGGGTTATAAATAATTTTTACGAGCTGCCATATTAGCAAGGTTGTTTTACAAACAATTCAGATCAACATGTTTGCTTAGGCCACCTTCATGTTTCATTGTTACGTGGAGGATTGCATGGAGCGGCTTGATGAAACAAAGGCTTCAGGAATTCTGCTAACTCCACATGGAAGGTGCTACAGAGACATTTGGAGCTACAGAAGAAGTGAGAACCGATTTGTTAAGTGCGAACTTTACTGTTGCTTTTGCCAAGTGAGAATCACTCTGGGAATTTTATTTTATTCTATAATTGTTCAAACACACTTGCATCTCAGTAGATTCAGATAGTAACTCTCCTCCCACCAAATGAAACATTAGAATAGAATAGAATAGAATAGAATAGAATAGAATAGAATAGAATAGAATAGAATAGAATAGAATAGAATAGAATAGAATTCTTTATTGGCCAAGTGTGATTGGACACACAAGGAATTTGTCTTTGGTGCATACAGAGCAACAAAGATGATTAGGGGACTGGAGGCTAAAACATATGAAGAACGGTTGCAGGAACTGGGTATGTCTAGTTTAATGAAAAGAAGGATCAGGGGAGACATGATAGCAGTGTTCCAATATCTCAGGGGTTGCCACAAAGAAGAGGGAGTCAAACTATTCTCCAAAGCAGCTAAAGGCAGGACAAGAAACAATGGGTGGAAAGTAATCAAGGAGAGAAGCAACTTAGAACTAAGGAGAAATTTCCTGACAGTTAGAACAATTAATCCGTGGAACAGCTTGCCTCCAGAAGTTGTGAATGCTCCAACACTGGAAGTTTTTAAGAAGATGTTGGATAACCATTTGTCTGAAGTAGTATAGGGTTTCCTGCCTAGGCAGGGGGTTGGACTAGAAGACCTCCAAGGTCCCTTCCAACTCTGTTATTATTATTATTATTATTATTATTATTATTATTATTATTATTATTATTATTATTATTATTATTATTATTATTATTATTATTATTATTATTATTATTATTATTATTATTATTATTATTATTATTAGCTCTCAGTGTACATAAAAGAAAAGATACATTTGTCAAGAATCATGAGGTACAACACTTAATGATTGTCATAGAGTACAAATAAGCAATCGGGAAACAATCAATATTAATATAAATCGTAAGGATACAAGCAACAAGTTACAGTCATACAGTCATAAGTGGGAGGAGATGGGTGATAGGAACGATGAGAAGACTAATAGTAATAGTAATGCAGCCTTAGTGAATAGTTTGACAGTGGTGAGGGAATTATTTGTTTAGCAGAGTGATGGCGTTTGGGAAAAAACTGTTCTTGTGTCTAGTTGTCTTGGTGTGCAGTGCTCTACAGCGTCGTTTTGAGGGTAGGAGTTGACACGATTTTGTTTCAACAATGCGAGGGGTCTGTAAATATTTTCACGGCCCTCTTTTTGACTCGTGCAGTATACAGGTCCTCAATGGAAGGCAGGTTGGCAGTAATTGTTTTTTCTGCAGTTCTGATTATCCTCTGACGTCTGTGTCTGTCTTGTTGGGTTGCAGAACCAAATGACCCATTATGTGCCAACCCACACTACCATTCTATAGTTTCAAAAGCTAGCACAAATCTTATACACTGGCATTCTGTACATCTGTGTCTATGCATGTGTAAGAAGATCTATTTAATCTAAATTTACGGGAGAATAACTTGTAGCATTTAGTCTCTTGATCCTTAGAGGTTTACTAAAAAGGTAACATGATAGCAGTGTTCCAATAATTGAGGGGTTACCACAAAGATGAGGGAGTCAACTTATTTTCCAAAGCACCAGAAGGCAAGACAACAAGCAATGGATGGAAACTAATCAAGGAGAGAAGCAACCTAGAACTAAGGAGAAATTATCTAACAATTAATCAGTGGAACAGCTTGTCTTCAGAAGTTGTGGGTGCTCCATCACTGGAGGCTTTTAAGAAGAGACTGGACAGCCATCTGTCTGAATGGTATAGGGCAGTGGTGGGTTCCTACTGGTGCGGTCCACTCTGCTGTTTCGGTAGGGGCCCGCTGATTGTGCAATGGCTACGGTGCTTTCTTTGCCGGTCCGTGCATGCTGCCATCTTTTTTGGGGAATTTTTTGCGGCTTTTGGCTCTCTGTGCATGCGCGGAAGTGAAATTGTCCTTCTGCACATGCACAGATAGCCGAAATCGCACAAGAGGACGCGCGCACATGCACAACATCACAATGCGCACCGGTAGGAGAAGGTAAGAGGAACCCGCCCCTGGTATAGGGTCTCCTCTTGAAGCAGGGGGTTGGACTAGAAGACTTCCAAGATCCCTCCCAACTCTGTTATTCTATGTTCTACGTTCAGTAGCTGTTTTGTCTCAGCTTTGGTACCTTTCCAGAAATGCAAGAGAATGTGCTTTTAAAAAAACAACCCCACCCAACGATATTAAATTTTGCATCCATACCAGTCCCTGGTTTTGTGTGAGTTTATTACAAAAATTACAGTTATGGATTGTGGTAAATGTATATGGCATTTAAATATCTTTATAATTTTCATCTTAGCAATGATAGTCCAAGAAACTTTGAGACATCAGTTTTAATATAGTGTTATTGGTAGCATTTCAGTTGTTTTTTTTAATGAGATAATACAGATGTTCCTTGTACCATTTTTTTTCTTTTGTCTCTAAATAGAGATAAATAGCATTGACACTCAGAGATAAATAGCATTTACACCTGTGGTTATGTATTTCATTTTTCAATACAGTTAGTCCTCAACTTATAACCATTCGCTTGGCGATTGAAGTTGCAACGGCATTGAAAAAGTTGACTTATGACTGTTTTTCACACTTACGACTGTTGCAGCACCCTCATGGTCATATGATCCAAATTCAGACTCTTGGCAACTGGTTCATATTTATGACGGTTGCAGTGTCCCAGGATCATGTGATCCCCTTTTGTGACCTTGTCAGTGGAGAAACCAGATTCAGTTTACAACTGTGTTACTAATTTAACAACAGCAGATATTCACTTCACAACTCTGGCAAGAAAGGTCGTAAAATGGAGCAAAACTCGCTCAACAACTGTCTTGCTTAGCAACAGAAATGTTGGGCTCAATTGTGGTTGCAAGTTGAGGACTACGTGTAAAAGGCCGTAGAGTGGAAGGTGGTTTAAAACAATGGATCGAGAACTGAGGAACAAAGCATCTCTGTGCATGTCCTCGAACCCGGAATTGTTTTCAGTAATGGAAGTGCATGGAGAAGAAGCATAGTATAATGCTGAGATGTTCATCTAGGCCAGGGGTGTCAAACTCACGTCATCATGGCAGCATCACATGACTTATCGCGACTCCCCCCCTTCCCTAAATTGGGTGTGGGCGTGCATGATGCATCCGGCCCACGGGCTGGGAGTTTGACACCCCTGATCTAGGCTGTTGCATGTTCCTACTGCACAGATAAAATGATGGGAGTGGCCCAGTGGTGGGTTCCTACCAGTGCGGTCCACTTTATAGCACCGGTAGTGGCCCGCTGGTGACGTCACAGTACCGGTACGGTCGGTTGCCGGTGCCTGGGTGCTGCCATTTTTTAAAATAATAATAATTTTTTTAAAAAAAAATTCTTTTGCACATGCCCAGAAGCCGAGTTTCCAGCACTACGCATGCGCTGCCTTCCTATCCCACAGTGAGTCCAAGCAGGAGAGGATGGCTGAGGGAGCGCGTGAGATGCTGAAAGAACGGGTGGCAGGAGCTATCTCCATTCCCCTCTGTCAGATCGTTGACACCCTCCCTTCAGCAGTCCGAGAAGCCACGAACACGCGGTGATGATCCTAGGCATTTTTGCATGTTTGAGGCTTCTCGAGCTGCTGAGGGGAGGGGGAATGGGCATCAGGACCTATCTCAGTTCCCCTCCCTTCAGCAGCCTGAGAAGCCACGCCCACCCAGTCATGTGGCTGGCAAGCCACACCCACAAAATAAGCCACGCCCACAGAATGGTAGTAAAAAAATTAGGAACCCGCCCCTGGAGTGGCCAGTATAATTGACTTGAGCTCCTCAAAGAGAGACAGGATAAAAACTGAACATAAAATAAACAAACAACTGGAATTTCTGCAAGCATCCTGTTAGAGACAAGGAATATTCACATGTTGAGCAGATTCAAGCTGTGAAACAGAAATTGTCCACACAGAGTCCAGCTGTCAAAATGCATGCTGTCAACTGCATGAAGGAGGGGAGGGCTATTACTATCAACTCCTCGAAGACTTCATTAACCAACTACTCGGCTTTTCCAAATCAGTTGCCTTGGTTTCTAAGGCTGACAGATGCTATATTCAGCACATGTTCTTGATTTATGTCCAACAGGCAGCTAAGACACATAGCCTAAAGAAGATCAGAGCATGAGTGACTCTGGATAAGTGGTCTCTATCAAGAGGGTCACAGTTGGTACATCAGCCAAAGTCAAAGAGGTTGTTTGATCCCTCAAGGGTTGCGAGAGATTAATAACTATTGTAGAATCTGATTTTTGCAATAACTCTATCTAGGAAAGGTTGAACACCATTCACTCCAAAATATCTCCATCTTATTGGAGTCAGTCCCAATTTGTTTTCATTCATCTGAGACCATTACTGCTCTTAGATACTATGGCCTCATGAAATTGAAAAAGAAATTATGGTGACATAAGAGATTAAATCACTGAGAAAGGGGAGGGGAGGAGAGGTCTAAAAGCATATTGGCTCACTGAATATCAATAATCTTCCATAACCAAATTTGCTGCCCCAAATTAATTCCTAAATCTGAAATCATTTAGACAATGAATTCCTCAGAGATATTTGAAAGGTACATAATGCAAATAAAGATTCAAATGGACAGATAAGAATCAGCAAATATTGATATTCCTCCTGCCAGCCCTCTCAAAGCTGAAGAACATCTAGGATGCATGAACTAGACAGATTCTAATAGTTTCAGAAAGGTCTCTTTAATGCTAGTCTCTCATAACTAAGGAATCTTGGATATTGTAAGAGAAATTTCCTGCTCTCATTTATAGTCCATTAAATGAAAGTGAAGGCCTTTGAATGATTTGAAACACTTCTTCCTGGATTTATCCCCAACTGGGCTAAGTTGCTGTATATGAGATATGACTATGAACTGACCCCTCCACCAGTTCTTGAATCTGCTCTCTCCTGGTTTCTTTCCCAGCCTTCCCATGGCCTCTCAGTTCTCCTTTTCGTGGACTTCAACTCCCAGAATTCCTCAGCCAATATGGTCGTCTGGGGAATTCTGGGAGGTGAAGTCTACAGGTCTTAAAGTTGCCAAGGTTGGACATTCCTGCTTTAAAGAGTAGTTTCAGTCTTGTATGCGCCATAAGCTTATTGTGGCTTCCTATCAGTTGTAAATCCAGTGACAGAAGAGTGTTCAAGTGACAAAAATGTGCTGCCAAGGAACTTGGCGATGGAAGCCACTGGTGAACCAATAGAAGCCACAGTGGCAGGGCCACCAAGAGGATTATTAAGTGCTGGAACAAGACTAATATGGGCCCCCTCACCTACAAATGGACACATAAGTCAATAATGTCACACATATCACAGGTCTTGACACACATGTGTACAACTTGGTGCTCAGTCTGGCCGCTGGCCAGTCAGCTGCAAAGCTTCCACTGGGCCCTCCGTTATCCCCCCCTTGGTTCCCCCAAAGCAGGCGAAAGCCAGTGCCAAGGAGCAAATGAGAGCGGGCAGGTTCGGAGAACCGGTAGCGGCGGCAGCGCAAGGCTCCGCCCAGCTGCCCAGATGTCGCCCTTTTCTTTATTTTAACCCTCTGTGCATGCACAAAGCATTCTGCGCATGCGCAGAGGGTGAAAAAGCGTGCGAAGCGTGCACTTCTGAACCGGTAGGGAAAGTAAGTATATTTCACCGCTGAGATAAACTATAGCACCAACACGGAGGAGACTTGTTGGGACAAAAGCTTTACCATTCATGGTGAAACTGTGGTGGTGATGATGATGAAAAATCCATAGAACAATTAACAATTGAAAGAAAAAAAACCTCTTATTTAATTAGCCCTTAATTTTGTCAAGTGAATTTTAGCATTATTGTGCCTGAATAGAGGAGAAAAAAAATCTCCCTCATATCCCATCTGACATCTTCAACCTTCTTATACCTACCCTTTTAACTGTATGACATCCACAAACTACTTGTCTCAGAACAAAGCTTAAATATTTCTGCATACCTTCTCTAAGTCTTGTGGGAAAATCTTGTCATTACCTTTTTTTTAAACCTACCATGAACCGTTTTTGAGAAACTTTTAAAAAGGTGGGATAGCAATATTTATCTGGCAATTTAATTAAATATTGAGTTGTAACTCAATTCAGCATAGTCCTAAATTTCAGTCACTCCTTGTTATTGGAAAACTGCCTTATCAGTAATCAAAAAGCTGCTGGGTATATCTTTTAAATGTTTCTCCAGAGTTTGAATGAAACAGAAGAATCATCTGATATTTTGCAATGATGGATTCTATACTCCAAATGATTAGATTCTTCTTGGGGATTATATGTGGGGTTGGAAAAGACATTCCTGAGGGCTGCAGACATAATAAATGCATTAGAATCTATGAATCAGATTACTTTATTTTTGTTTATGCATGTTGATTTATACGTCAATCCATCTCACTGTGGGCAGACAACAGGAATTAAAATGCAATATGGTGTAAGCACAATGCATCTAAAAAAAAAATTCCCAGCTGACTACACAGAGAGTGGTGCAATTTGTAATGTTCCCTCCCTTAGTTTTGCTCTACAGAGAAAAATGTTATGACTTTCGATTGGAAGTGATAATTATAGTAATCATTTTTGTCATGGATTGCAAATTGTATTCCACCTCTGTATTGTGTTTGTGTGTATTTGTCTTTTTCTGTCTGTGTCTGTCTGTCTGTCTATATTTTATCCCTGTGTGTATACAGATTGTGTGTGTGTGTGTGTGTATGTATATGTATATGTATATCAGAGGTGGGATCCTACCTCTGATTGGCGGTGCGGTTAATCGATATATATATATATATATATATATATATATATATATATATATATATATATATATATATATATATATATATATATATATATATATATATATATATATATATATATATATATATATATATATACATACATACATACATACATACATACATACATACATACATACATACATACATATATATATATATATATATATAATACGGAGAAAGGGACATTGAAATTTCCGACCATGGCTATTTTCCAGGCAAAAGCTAGCTCCATCCACATCATGTTATAAGAGCTGTTATAGTGCACCATCATCTTCCTGTGCTTGTTTACATGGTAGGTGAAAAGTTGTTTCTTGTAACAAGTCATCCTTCATGCAATCTAGAATAAAAAGAAGCACACGCCAAAAATCTATCTGATATAGCTGCAGGCTGGGAGGAAAGTGGGTTTGGTGACCTTGATGTGTGTGCTGCAGTTGTTATGGCAACAGGAGAGTAAAAGCACTGTTGCTAAGGCACATACAAGTAAGGCAATTTCCCTCTCGCTTAATGGTCACTCTTCTAGCAATAAGTTAATTTGGAATCTGCTGCAAGCAAAAACAAGAAAAGTCCATGAGTCAGCAAAATACATCTTGGAAACATTCAGAAAAGCTGGGTGGATAATAGAGTTAAGCAGTAAACCAAAATAAACATTGTAAGGGCCAAAGTGTATTCAAACACAAATGTGCAAGATATAAAGAGAGAATACAATAAAAGAATAGAGTTGGAAGGGACCTTGGAGGTTTTCTAATCCAACCCCCTGCTGAAGCAAGAGATCTTATAGCTTTTCCAACAAATGGCTGCCCAATCTCTTCTTAAAAACCTCCAGTGATGGAGTATCCACAACTTCTGAAGGCAAGTTGTTCCATTGATTAACTGTTCTAACTGTCAGGAAATTTCTTCTTAGTTCTAGAGTGGTTCTCTCCTTGGTTCATTTCCATCCATTCCTTCTTGTTCTGCCTTTAGGTGCTTTGGAGAATAGGTTGACTCCCTCTTCTTTGTGGCAGCCACTTAGATATTGGAACTAATCTCTGAGCCATTCTTTGTCCCTCAACACATCCATACTCTGAAAAGAGACTACCTTCCTGATGGTCTTGATTATTCTGCTTCCAGCCATGCCGTGCTAGTCAAGAAGTAAGGCAAAGAAGCCACATGATTTACTTCAGTGCAATGCTTTGTGGTGGCTTATTTCTCATGACACTTTTTAGCAACCTCAACTAATACTCTTAAACCCTCTTCTGACTTCAGTCATGAAAGAACATCTTAAGCTCATTTTAACCAGATGAAAAAGGATGCTCAGATGCAGACACATCTTGTATAGCTGCAAGCGGAAATTGACAGAAATTAGAGCCGCGGTGACGCAGTGGTTAGAATGCAGTACTGCAGGCTATTTCTGCTGACTGCCGGCTGCCAGCAGTTTGGCAGTTCGAATTTCATCAGTCTAAAGGTTGACTCAGCCTTCAATCCAGTGGTGGGATTCAAATTTTTTTACTACCAGTTCTGTGGGTGTGGCTTGGTGGGTGTGGTGTGTTATGGCTTGGTGGGTGTGGCTTGGTGGGCATGGCAGGGGAAGGATACTGTAAAATCTTCATTCCCTCCCCACTCCAGGGGAAGGTTACTGCAAAATCCCCATTTCCTCCTGATCAGCTGGGACTAGGGAGGCAGAGAATAGATGGGGGCAGGGCCAGTCAGAGGTGGTATTTACCGGTTCTCCGAACTACTCAAAATTTCCGCTACCGGATCTCCAGAACTGGTCAGAACCTGCTGAATCCCATCTCTGCTTCCATCCTTCTGAGGTTGGTAAAATGAGGACCCAGATTGTTGGGAGCAATATGCTGACTCTGCAAACCGCTTAGAGAGGGCTGTAAAGCACTGTGAAGCAGTATATACGTCTAAATGCTAAATGCTATTGCTATTGATGTATCTTCTGGATTGCAAACTAACATTTGTAATGTATGTTTTGATAAAACATTATCATGGCACAAAGGGACTTTATCCGACCTAACACATGCAGTTTGGACTGATGAATAAGCAAATTATTAGAAACTGCTGTCTAACTGCTGTCAAGGGGGCGTGCATAAGCGCACCTTCCCTGTCCTACTGTACCCATTTGTATGTACTCATTTTATGTATTTATGGCTATGTTTTGCTTCTTTATATCCATTTATTTGTGCCATTTTTTCATGTGTCCTGTTTCCTTGCACTTGTTGACAAACAAACAAACAAACAAACTTGCCAACTATCAAACACCAACTGACTTTGATATCATGCCCCAAACCAGTGCTGACACATTGTTACAACTTTGCATACATTATAAAGAAAAATTTGCAGCTACAACAGAAATGGACAGAAATTAGACTCAGGTGAGGTGTTCATAATCTCATGTCCAGATCCTTTCCCGTCTCATTTTGTGCTATATAACATTCAGTACATTGGCAAACAAGAAGTGTATAAATCGTGGCGACCCACAAGATATCAAGTACAAATGAGAGAAAATGCATGTAAATATATGAAGACGAAAATAGATACAGTTTAGAGAGATATAACAAAAGCGTCCCTCTTGTGGGCTCACAGGTAAAGGTAGCTGCCAATGTGTTACTTTTCCATCAATGATGCTTCTAGTTTATTTATCAATATATATCTAGCCCTTAGTATTTACAACCAAGCTCAGCAATGGACAGGTATAAACAAAGAAGAGACATAGAGTTGTAAAGAAGCTCAGTGCCAGCAAAAATAGACTGCATCAGAGGTAGGTTCCTGTCGGAGCTGTCCGGTGCGCAGCTTCGGTAGGGAGCAGCCAATTGCGCAATTTGCGCACGACCGCTCCGGAGCCCTCTCTGCCGGTCCACCGTGCGTGTAGCCATTTTTTCGTTAATTCTTGGGCGATTTTGCTTCTGCGCATGTGCGGAAGCAAAATCGCACTGAAATCTCACGAGGGGACGCGCGTGCAAGGTTTCGGCAAGACTTTGCTTCTGCGCATGCGCAGAAGCAAAATTGTGCTGAAATCTCATGCACGCGCGCATCCCCTTGCGAGATTCCGGTGCAATTTTGCTTTTGCGCATGCGCAGAAGCAAAATCGTGCAAGGGGGCACATGCGTGCCCCCGAAACTTGGAGATGTGCGCGCAGCGCACCGGCACTGGTAAGACAGCAACCCGCCACTGGACTGCATGATATAAACAAAAAGCACATACAAAAAGAAGTACCTCTTTTAGTATCAAGATGATACTCCATGATTTAGGTCAGGAAATTTAATTCCTTTTGGATTAGAGCAGTGGTTCCCAGCCTTCCTAATGCCACGACCCATGCCCCGCCCCCCACGCCCCCACCATGACCCACCCCGCCGCCACCATTTGGGTTCTTTTACCCTCTGCGCATGCACAAAGTGTGCTGCGCATGCGCAGAGGGTAAAAGAACCCAAATGGCGGCGTCCGGGCGAAGTCTCCAGATCTGGGCGAGGTCTCCGCTTGCTTTGCATGTTGCCTCTGGGAGCTTTTAGAGCCCCGTCGTGAAAGGCATGCGCGACTTTGGCAGGGCCGGGACAGGCGGCTGCCCGGAGAGAGTCACCCCCTTCGCAGAGTCTCTCCCTGTAGTGTTCGGGGCGAAGGGTATGGCTCTCTCCGGGCAGCCGCCTGTCCTGGCCATGCCAAAGTCGCCCACGCCTTTCGCAGGGGTGAAATGCTCCCGGTTCATTCTTGCCTGTCAGTCGTCACAGAGCCGATGGAGCCGGTGGCGGTCATGGTGCGGGGCTTCTCCCGCCCACTTCCCCCGCCCACCTGGATGCTGCCATTTGAGTTCTTTTGCCCTCTGTGCATGCAGAACGCTTTGCGCATGCAGAGAGGGTAAAAGAACCCAAATGGCGGCAGCGGGGTCTGTCGCGGTGGGGGCGCGGGTTGTGGGGCGCGATATGGTCAGGCTTGTGGCAGTGGGGGGGAGCTGAGGATGCCAGGGCGACCCATGGGAAATGGTCGTTCGACCCCCCCAAAGAGGTCCCGACCCCCAGGTTGGGAACCGCTGGATTAGAGTCATATAATTTCCCAAAGATGTTCTCCCACCATCTAACTGCTGTATTTTGTACTCCTGGTACAAACTTTTGGATTCTCCTGAATCGCAGCCTCCTGACCTTGCATTAATGCCAAACATTTTCTTCCTTTAGAATTAAAGACAAGCAGATGAGTTTTGGATGGATTCTTCAGTATCCCCTAATCAAATGGTTTGGCTTGCTTGCTTGTTTATTTAGGGGGTTTTTTGTGTTTGCAATTGGGCTAACTTTTTGAGCAAGCTAAAACAAATTCTTCTGTGACCACAACTTAGACTATTTTATATATTGGCTCTATTTTACAAAACCTCAGGAAAAAAGTCTTTTGTTATTTTTACAGAATAAACAATCTATAATATTAAATAAGAAAAGCAATAGAAACCTACATTTGTTTTTTTTTGTCTGAATACTCTGAATACTCTTGCCTGAATTGTCTGAATACTTCAAGAAAATGCTATATTTTCTACTATAGGTTTAAAACCATGCTATTGTAATGAATTGGTTATAATATATTGATCTAGCATTAGTTGTGCTGATTTTCTGATTATTCATCCCTTTACAGTATGAACCAGATACGTGTCTCCAAATATATTTCTAAGCTGGTAAAAAGAAGTTTGTTGCTGTCATTATTTCCAATATTGGTATATATGAAAAATATATAACTGAAACTAGATTTTTAGGACATATCAAGAAAAATAACTCCCTGGGACTGTCTAAACATTACTTTCCTCACAATAGTAGAAATATATCCAACTATCCTGCCAAATCTTTCCTGAGACATTTAAAAAAAAATAGTAATACATAATTACCACCAGCTACTGTGAATAAATCTTGCACATTCATCTAGCCAAATATGCTACTATACATATTTGAAAATAATCTCCGCTTCACTTAAATCTACTCAATATGGCTCAGTAAAGTTACTATTCCGTGTTAAATATTTTCCAGAATAATCTATGCCATGTTTCAGCTCAGGAGGTTGTATCTGAACTTCACTCATAACATTATGGGCATAAATTATGTTTAGGGATGGCACCTTTAATCTTCCTGACATGGGTTAAATGGTACAATAAATGTACTTAAGATCTGGTGGTTTAAAGGTAATGTGTTTCTAATGCTCATAATGTATCTGGAGCTCCCAAAAGGTTTAGAAAAGTAGAAGAGGGGGCACCAATCAGGAGCACATACGCAGTTATGTGAAGATTGTCCTGGTGTCATCATTCAGTTACATGTCAAATGCACGGCTGGGAAAGCTAATCTAGAATTTCTATGTCTGGCAAGGTTGTATTTTAATGAGCATTATCATCTCTCAGACAACAAAGCAATGTTTCCTGAGATGTAAACAATCCATACTAGCTGGAATAAGGCATCACAGACTTGAATTGCTTAAAATTCTCCAGTCTCAGTTAAGGCTGCAGACTCCAGTTATACGGCTTTTTGCTAATCTATATTTCATGCTGGCATTAAAAGGAAAATGATGACAAGAGTGCTAGTTCTATTTGGTTGCTGAAAACGAGGCAATACATCTCCACGGTAACACCGACTAATATTTCTCTATAAAGTTAATAAAGCCAGCTTTCACACACACACACACACACACACACACACACACACACACACACACACACACACACACACACACAGAGAGAGAGAGAGAGAGAGAGAGAGAGAGAGAGCAACAGAACGTATAAGAGAGAATAGACTCTTTCTATAATATAAATAAGGGACGCGGTGGCTCAGTGGCTAAGACGTTGAGCTTGTCGATCAGAAGGTCGGCAGTTCAGCGGTTCAAATCCCTAGCGCCGCATAACAAAGTGAGCTCCCGTTACTTGTCCCAGCTTCTGCCAACCTAGCAGTTCGAAAGCATGTGAAAAATGCAAGTAGAAAAATAGGGACCACTTTGGTGGGAAGGTAACAGTGCTCCATGTGCCTTCGCCGTTGAGGCATGCCGGCCACATGACCATGGAGACGTCTTCGGACCCCTAGAACTGGAAATGACTAGCACGCATGTGCGGGGGAACCTTTACTTTTATAATATAAATGCAGAATATCCTGAGATACACATAACCCTTTATCATGCAAAGAGCACCCTATTTCATGGAAAGAAGATTTTAGGTGAGATAGCTGTTGATAGCATATACCATAAGATTCAGGCAATCCTTGACTTGTGACCGTAATTGAGCCCACAAATTTGGTCCTAATTTTTGACAATTGTAAAGCAGATCACCATGTGACCCCAGTCAATTTTACAACCTTTTTTTTTGCAGCTGTTGGTCATTTAGTGAACCCATTGTTCACTATGGGTGGTTTTTAAGAAAACCAGAAGTAAAGGCCAGTTTTTGGCAAAAACCTTGTAAACTGCAGTAACATGACTGTGGAGTGCTCCAAACAGCAAATGTGGACTGATTGCTGTGTGCCAAGATGCAATCATATGACTGTGTGGGGAGAGGTGGACAGACAGCGGAACTTTGAATCCGAATCCTAAGTCCCTTTTTTGGAATCTGTTGTAACTTCGAAAAGCTGTTAAATGATCAGTAGTAATTCGAGGACTACCTGTATAGTAAAATTATCCTGTCCTTGAATGGGACAAACTTATATGGTGTCAGCAGATCACAAGACTTTAATGGCAAAAACGGAATAGTCAATGTCACAATGCCCTGGTTTTTTGGTGAAACCAGTGGTGGGTTCCTAGTGGTGCTGTGCGGGATGCCGCACCGGCGATGATGTCATTTTCAGGCACTTTTTCCGGCTTCTCCGCATCCTGAGCTGTCAGAAAAAAGCCCTCCCACCCACCCTTGCTTTAGTACGGACCTTTATTCTTCCTCCGAAGAACAGCTGAGAAGCTCCTCAGCTGTGTTTCGGCTTGTAATGTCGTCCTAAGCATGCGTGGAAGTGAAATCACCCGATGGAATGCGAGTTAACTTCTGCGCAAGCTCGCGATACACACCGGTAGCGAAAATAACCGGAACCCTCTGCTGGGTGAAACCCTACCAATATAACAAGGAAGAATAAATAAACATGATATTATAGGACTAGTAGAACAAAACCTAACTAGACCATCGCTGTAAATACTGCATCTGCAATGGTAATTTTGTAAATCAGCCTTCCTTAACCTTGTATTCTCAAGAAGCTTTCAATTTCAACTCCTTCAATATTTCCCAGGCAATGTAGACATGGTCCATACTCACTGAGTATGATAGGAATTGTACTTCTATCACATGTGAAAGGTATCAGGGTGAGAATGATTTTGTTGTTGTTGTAAATTTGTATATTATAATCTGTACTCTTTTCCACTTGCAGGATAGTTGAGGTGGCTGAAATAAAATATCCCCTTGGAATCTTTAAATGGGTTTAACCATTTTTGCCCACTGTCTTTTTTTAACAAAAAGGAAAGTTATGACACTTGGAAGCTAATTACAACATAACCCAAAGATAATTAAGTCCAGCTGTCTATACAGTGGACAAAACATTTTTTTTTGCCCACGCTCTGTAACTATGACTCAGAATATACAAATTAGGAAATTATATCATATTTGATTGATGGCCATTCTGCATTAAGGAAGTATTTTGGTCAAAACCAACTTAACCCAACACAACCCAACCACTATTTCAGGACCCAAAAATAAATAGAAAACAAAGAGCTAAGAAATAGTATAGTCCTCCTAAAACCCTCTTAAGTTTTTAACTTGCAGAATAATGGCTCATGCCAGTACCTATGGCACAAATATATCCTGCTAATCATTTATAAAGGATACTCTCATGACAAATGCTTTGTTTCATCACAAGAGTATTGTAGGCAAAGCTTTAAAAATCTCTAGCTGTTCTGGTGCCAAAGTGTTTTTCCCCCTTGTCCCAATGCAAATAATGCCACATGAACAATCTACAGAGCCTCTAAGTATGGTTGATGACTTGGTTATGGCTCTTAGCAGGACTTTTCTCTGTGCCCACCATATCTCCGGCTGCTAAGAGCTGCTTGGGAACCTGGTTGGAAAAGAAGCATCTCACCCTGCTTCTTTTGTCATCTCTATCAGATGTAAAAGGTATCAGGCCCAGTGGAGTGTCAAGAGAAGTATAAAAATAATGAAAGTACAGACTTATCTCTACAACAATTAAATCGTCAATACTAAGAATGTGCATGCAAAAACCTTCCAACTATTTTATACCTTGTTTTGGAGCATATTCGCAAAATCCTGAACAGACAAACATATTTCAGCCAGCTAAAACGAGCCAGCACGGATAATAAGAATTCCATGATTAGAGAACATTCCTGGGGAAAAAAAACTTCTGTCAAATTACAAGTGTGGATCATGCCCAAAGGGTGAGACTGGGAATATGCATAGAATGACATTGGCACAAATGATTAGGTTAGGCTACTTTAAATGTTTTGTGCTCTCAGTCTTGTTTTGATGGTCTGAATATTTTGTCCCAGGATTTACTGCTGATCTTCTGAGCCTATACCTTTAGATAGAGATACAGACTGGTTTGCCTTGCTCTCCCTACTGACCCTGGCTATCTCTTTGCTGCAGACTTTAGAATAGAATAGAATAACAGAGTTGGAAGGAACCTTGGAGGTCTTCTAGTCCAACCCTCTGCTTAGGCAGGAAACCCTACACCCGTGGTGGCGAACCTATGGCACGCGTGCCACAGGTGACACGCAGAGCCATAGCAGCCGGCACGCGAGGGTTGCCCACCGGCAAACCGGAAGTGCGAAAAAACGCACTTCCGGTTTGCCGGTGTGCTGTTTTTTGCACTCCGGAGGGTTCAGGGAAGCTCCCTGAAGCTCCGGAATGCAAAAAACTACAAAACAGACAAACTGGAAGTGCACTTTTCCACACTTCCGGTTTGTCCGTTTTGTAGTTTTTTGCATTCCAGAGCTTCAGGGAGCTTCCCTGAACCCTCCGGAGTGCAAAAAACAGCACACCGGCAAACCGGAAGTGCGTTTTTTCGCACTTCCGGTTTGCCGGTTTCGTCGTCCCAGGCTCCGGTAAGCCTTTGCGCGGGGGTGGGGTGTGTGCGCATGCGCAGGGGGCAGCATGGGGAGGGTGTTGTGCACATGCATGGGGGGGGAGGGAATGGGTGTGGGCATGCGAGCGCGCGCGAGCACGCCCCCCCTTTTTGGCACGCGAGCCTAAAAAGGTTCGCCACCGCTGCCCTACACCACTCAGACAAATGGTTATCCAACATCTTCTTAAAAACTTCCAGTGTTGGAGCATTCACAACTTCTGGAGGCAAGCTGTTCCACTGATTAATTGTTCTAACTGTCAGGAAATTTCTCCTTAGTTCTAGATTGCTTCTCTCCTTGTTTAGTTTTCACCCATTGCTTCTTGTCCTACCCTCCAGTGCTTTGGAGAATAGCTTCATTCCCTCTTCTCTGTGGCAACCCCTGAGATATTGGAACACTGCTATCATGTCTCCCCTAGTCCTTCTTTTCATTAAACTATTCTCAAACTCCAACTGTTTGACCTTATTTTTTTTGCCTTGCTGGACAGGACAATTTTAAGGTCTCGTTTAGCTATCCAACTTAAAATACAGGAACTGCAGTTTGAACTTCCTGTTCATCTTGAGGGTCATCCATGTGGAACGTACTGCATAATTAAAGTGCCTTTTTATATGATTTCACACTACCTTCATTCAGTAATTTTTGGAGATCCTAAACAATTCAACTGAGTTTCCAAGCTAGCAACCTGTTCCCTGGAGGACTGGAAATGGGGATTTCTCTTACCATCTCATTTTTTAAAAAAAGATGAACTACATTTGCCTTTGTTTGAAGGTGATGAATTAATTGTGAAACAATCTCCCAACTGCAGTAGGTTGGACCTGTTTAGATCTTTTGAAAGTTCACAAATGCTGATGTCTTTGCATTACAGATACTTGAGAGATGCTGTTTAAATAGCTGATTGCTTTTATGCTGCCATTATGTGTACTTTTTGTGTTTGTTATTCTTTTAAAAAATTTAATATTTTCATTATATTTTATTCATGACACATGATGTGTTTTGATGGCTTCAGTAAGTACTTGGGTTATAAATTCATAATACATAAATTCATTGCAAGAAGAGAGAAGTAGATCTCTGCTACCTAACTTTTCTTACAGATACATCCTTGATCTCCAACTGGTGGCACATTCTGCTGGTCTTAAATAGATAGAATGCTAAACAGGATGTTTTCGAAAGTGTCTCTTGAACAAGGAGTCAGTTAATAAAAGTAAATTCCAATTGCTTTGCATCAGTATCAAACCAAGTAACTACTTAATAGCTTCACTATTAAAGGTAGTGTTAAAAAGGTATTGTCTGAGCCCAAAATCATGGTCGCAAGTCAGTTATGGTTGATAAGTGGGTCACATCCACTTAATGATCACACTCTATTTTTGAGGTAGTCGTTAAGCAAATGTCATTATTTATTTATTTTATTTATTGTTCAATCTTATAGGCCGCCCAACTCCCAAGGGACTCAGGGCAGCGTAAGTGAACCATTGTTCACTTAAGTGAACCATTGTTTGTTATTGGGCATTTTTGTTGGAAACTGGGAGTAAACACAGCAAAAACCTCATAAATCCCAGAATGCTGACAACAATTGGCAAGTGTCCCAAATACACTCACATGATCTCAAGGGAGTGCCCAGACATTGGAACTTCAAATCTGGATTTTTCAGGATGTGTTGTAGCTTCAAATGGTTACTAACCTGCTGGTCATATGTTGAGGACTATTTCTCCTATTAACACACCTATTAAATATAGGGTCAATAGATTTAGGAATTGATTAGCCCAAAGAATCGAGTGGAACTCTTTCCATCTCACTTCCAACTTTCTTTAAAACAAAATCAGCACCTATGAGGTAACTATACACTGATGGAAACAAAAGGAATCAATTTCCAACCCCTCCCTGGGAACTCCAATAAAAACATGATAGAACGATCACCTTGTGATGGCAAACATAATTTATATTTATCGCAAGTGCCTTTGAAACCAAATAATTAAGACAGAAAGCCTCTTAGCATAGACTTCACACTGACATAGAGTGGTTAGGACAGAGAAAACCTTTAGTTTGTTTCCAGAATGACATTAATAGCTCTTGTTCATTGACTTCAGTCTTTAGCCATTAGTCAAACACAGAGGTCAGCATTGGGCAAATGCATGGTCCTTGGCATGCAGAGGCAAATTAGCAGATTAGCAGAATTGCAAATGAGCAAATCTATTCCTATCCCCTTTGGCACATCTTCTTGAACTCCTTGTCATTCATTGCAATGGGGGCTGTTCTTTCTACTACCTACACTCAAAAAGCCCTTGGTTGCTTCCTTCCAGTGCTTGCTGTCTGGTTCCCCAGTGCTTCCTGAGCAAATACTGGTGGGCATGTAAAAGAACCAATATTTATCTTCCTCTTCTTCTGTTGACTCTTGTTCCTCCTTTCCCATCCTTGGCTTTTCTTCCTTCTTCTGTACTCTGGCCTTTTCCTAATTCTGCTCCTTGTTATAACTCTGAACTTCCCTTCTGGCTGTGTTGCTTTTCTTCTAGTCTTCTGTTCTCTGACCTCTTCCACCAAATGTGTCTTTCAGCATTCTTTGATCTTCTCTAAAATTCTCTCCTGTTGTCCTCCACCTGAACTTGGTTGCCACCACATCTTCTTGGTTTTGCCCTGATCCATCACCCTGACTTTCACTCTTTCAGCTGCTTCCAATCATCACTCCTTCACCTTATACTGGGCCCTGCCACAAGCCCAACCACACCGTTCATGTACCTTCCAACCTCTGATATTGTTTTCCCTCTCTGGTGTAGTTTCTGGCCATGATCTATCCCTTCCTTCCTTTCATTCTTGAGATACCTGCTTTCTATCTTGCTTTCTCTCTCCCCTCCTTTCTGCTAACTGTTTTCTTGACATACCTTAGTTTCTCCTAATGTTCAGTCCCTCCCACTCTGTCTAACTTTAATTCTCTAAACTTTGAACAAATTGAGATCTCCTCTTTTTTCTAATCTGCTTTGCTTTGCAACCCCACCCTACCTTTCTATACTGCTCAGCTATGAATTCAAAAAGAGGAAATTTGCATTTAATCTGGTGAAAGGGAATTTTCTATGGAATTTAAGAGAAGAAAATTTCAGGCCATGTTTAATGGATGGGAAGAGTAGTACCCAAGGCGTAGGTGTGATATCTTGACTTTCAATCTATGGTAATCAGCAGCCTCCTGGTTTTCAATGTTTCAACAAAGATGCCGTGATGGAAGTTGTCTCAGTCATCTACAACATGGGGCGTAAGGTCTGTAGCAGCCACAGTGCAGGATAGACAGGCAGAGCACGTCCATGAACACCAACTATAGGTCAAATGGCATGATGAAAATGCCTTACTCTCACAACACTTAGACACTCAACCAGAATTTCAGCTGGGAAACTGTGAGCATCCTAGATCAAGCTAAACCAAAAAACATGCTCAGGAATTCCTGGGAGCTAGGCAATCAGACAAATCAGCCATCAATAGACACTTAGAAATAAATCATAGTTATGTATCATTCAGAAGAGACAATAAAAAGGCTAAGAAGGAAATGAAGAGTCCAGAACACATCCTTTCCACAACCTACAACTGACTGTGGTGTGTGTTGCGTTTATGAAGTATGTGTGCTTCTATCAGAACTTCTAAATCAGATTGTAAGTATCTTTTGGGGGGGGGGAGTCTGTTGTAACTTTGAATGGTTGCTAAGTAACAGGTTTTTAAGAAAGGACTTACCTCTATAGAAAATGATAGTACAAAAAATGTGAACATAGAAGTGTTTCTTCTTTTAATAGGTGACGTCAGTGGACCAGAAAGCTTGGTGAATGCCAGGAGACATCTATGTAGAAATGCTGGTTTCCCTGGACACAGTGCTGAAAATCTGGCCCTTCCAGCACAGAATGGAATAACTCACCATGGCCAACTTGCTGTGGCCATTTCAAAACTCGTCATAGGACAATTCAGCAATTTTATTTATTTAAAATAATTCAAAAAGTATTTTAATTTTTGTCATTCCCATTTCATTTTGTCCCTCCTTTGGCATCTTTTCTTGAATGATTCTATTTCACCATTTCTTCGATATTATGTCATTGTTGTCCTGCAACAAGTTGTGCCACAGCAAGTTGGCCATGGCAAATTATCCCATGGTGAGTTGGCTGTGGTTAGTGATGTCCTCATTGCCCTGGAACAACCCTCAGTGGCAAAAACATTGAATCAGAAGGTTCATCAACTTCTGTTTCTTAATGCTTACCAGGTTATTGTTGGAATATTCATGAACTGGGAGAGCCAATGGTAACAAGGTCAGCCAATGAATAGGCATAGCAACTACCGTATTTTTCGGAGTATGAGACGCACCGAAGTATAAGACGCACCTTAGTTTTGGGGGAGGAAAACAAGGAAAAAAGGCCTCTGCCTCCAAGCAATTTGCCAAACAGCAAACAGCACAGATGATATACACTGTTTGCTGTGTATTTCTGTGCATGTGTGCTTGACCCATAGAAATATGAAAGAATTGGAGAAATGTACATTATGCCAGAAAGTTTTCTTAAATGTAGTCACACTAACTCCTCCCAATTATTTAAATAGATCTACTCCAAGGTAACTAAACTCTAATACTAAACAAGACACTGTTACATTTCATACTATACTTGTACAGAGCTGTTAAAATTAATTAAAATTTCTGGAAGTATACATTATTCTCTATTATTTAAAAGAAGATACAATAGCACTGGGACTCTTCAGAGCAAGCATTTATTTTAAAAAGCTTCTTTATTTTGTTAAATTGTCTAGATTTACAGGAATCTCCAACCTTGGCAACTTTAAGACTTGTGGACTTCAACTCCCAGAATTCCACAGCCAGCAAAGCTAAAAAAGCTGGCTGTGGAATTCTGGGAATTGAAGTCCACAAGTCTTAAAATTGCCAAGGTTGGAGACCCCTGGCTCTAGAACAATAATAAAGCAGTCTTTAAAAAATAAGTCTAATAATTTGAACATTCTACAGACATTTATAGTTATTCACTTACCCCCTTCCATCCAGTTCAGCAGAAAATAAAAATCTGTGTGTCTCTCCCAGCTATTTGCCTCTTTGCAGTTTCAGTTTCACTTTCATTTTAGCACGTGGCAAATCAGCTGTAGGTCGGGAAGCTGCTAGTGACTTGCTTGGCTTTACAGGCTCTTCCCTCTTTGCTGTAAACAGGTAAATTGCTGGAAGACAGAGGCCAAAGAGTGGGGGTTGCTGGGTTGGGTGGGGCTACATTTGGTGTATAAGACGCACCCAAGTTTTCACCCTCTTTTGGGGGGTAAAAATACTCCGAAAAATACGGTAAGTCAGCCAATTGGAGCTAACCACTTCTGAGTCTGTGCAGAGAATCGAAACTGGAAGCTTTAGCTTAAGGCTGGGTGTGGCTCCAGTCCTCTCTCCACTCTGCTCTCTACCCACTCTGTGCTCTCTGTCCTCTCTGAACTCTGAACTAGAAGCTGCTTGTGTTTTACTTTTAACTGTTGCTACATGGAAGAAGAACTCTGCTAATGCTATTGTAAATTTATATATTACTATGTTTATAAAGAAGTTTATGAATCCAGCTGAATCAGTCATCTGTGTGTGCTTAGGGTTTTGATTTTTGAAACAAACTTTAATAGTTATGGCTTGGTTCAGCCTAAGAATTGGTAATATTGAAGCTGATTCTTCGGAGAAGATTTTTTCCCCCGTTTTGAACTTCTCACATCCTCGCTCATGACAGTTTGAGTTATCATATGCTACAATGACTCTTCCGAGTGTCCATTCAGTTTTTAACATGTGACACTTGCTTCAAGATAACCGTGCTCTATTGGAAACTAATGACAAACTAAATATGAACAGATGAACTATTATTTTTTTCAACGACTGTGTATTGCAATGTGAGTTCTGGAGGAGGGGTTCTTTGAGCGATATGTCTTTGCAAATATATAGCAACTTTGACATAGTCTCCCAAATATCAACTTCTAGAGAACAATTTCAAGGGGCCACCTTGTTCCTAGAGACCAATTTTTCATGAGAAATAGCTTTAACTCTGTTTTCTACTAAATCATCTTGGAGGAAAGAGGCATCTATCTTAGTTTTATTTGCAAACTTGTATCTGCCTTTCCGCTGGTATTTGTCTTGTCAATCCATCAAACAAAGACCTTCAGGAAACTTAAGACAATGCATATTTATTCTCTAGGCACCCATCGTTTCTCCTGCTGGGTTTTGAAGTGTGCGTTGCCTAGACTGTTTTCATTAGAAAGATACCACTGATGATGGAAAATAAATAAATAAGAGAGGCTTAGTTCGTGACACACATCCCAGAAAACACTAAGATTCTTGCAGTTAAAAAAATGTGTCCAATTTTTCACCTATCCAAACATACATAACAATGAATCTGGATTCTGTGTATTTCAGGAAAACAGCAATAGGATTTAGATTGGCATAGACAAAATGGTATATAGCATATATACAAATGGCATGTTTTTCTAAAACAATGATCCCAAAAAACTTTTAATTTTGGACAATCCTACGCCATCATGGTTAGCTTTCTTAGAAGACACTGAAAGTCATAGGTGGGCATGATTGCATCCATATGTACCAAGGTGCAGATAACACTGATGAATGTCCCCCACAACATACATACATACATACATACATACATACATACATACATACATACATACATACATAAATTGCTATAATTTCATGAGTTTGCCAAATCCCAAGATATTTTTGACTTCTTGCTTGCCAATTCCATGAGTAGATACACATAATTACTGGGCATCACAAGGTACAGATTAAGTTCTAAATCAACTTCCACATGCTGGGAGATTATGCTCCTCCATGCTCAAATATCATGTTACTATCCTAATGAATAGACAATTTCTAAATCAATGGTTCTTGAAATGTAACCCAGGTTTTCTTGAACAGCTGTTTACAACTTGGCTTACCTGGGTTGCAAACTGAATTGCAATGTTCTCATAATCTGTGCATGATGAAGGGACCAAGGTGAACATATATCCATGTGACTGTTTTGGGGGTGGAGGTGTCATACATAACTGAATGAATGTGTATGTATATATAGGTAATTCACGACTTATGATGGATCATTTAGTGACCATTTAAAGTTACAACGGCACTGAAAAAATGTTTTTAAAACCTACGACCATTGCAGGATGCTCATGGTCATGTGATCAAAATTCAGATGCTTGGCAACTTACTCATATTTATGACGGTTGCAGTGTCCTGGAATCATGCGATCATTTTTTGTGACCTTCTGACGAGCAGTCACTGGGGAAGCCAGATTCACTTATCAACCGTGCTACTAATGTAACTGCAATGATTCATTTAACAACCATGGCAAGAAAGGTCGTAAAATGGGGCAAAATTCACTTAACAAATATATTGCTTACCCCCCAAAATTGGGGTTCAATTGTGGTCATAAATCGAGGACTTACCTTTATAATATATGCCATTCAGGCTATATGAACTTGTGTGTGATGGCCCAAGGCAGGGGTCAGCAACCCGTGGCTCTGGAGCCTCATGTGGCTCTTTCATCCCTCTGCTGTGGCTCCCTGTCACTCAAAATATGCATCACAACCGCCAATGTGTGATACCCGTTGGCACACGATTTATTGAGCTTTTCGACCCCCAGTAGGCCAACAAAGGATAAATCCAAGAAAAGAAACATTTCAGAAGAAAACAGAATGTTTAATTCAACTACATATGCTAGTTCTGTAGCCGCTTAGGAAATAGTCAGGCAAGGGAAGGATTCTGTGGCTCCCAGTGTTTTCTTTTCTGGGGGAAATAGGTCCAAATGGCTCTCTGAGTGTTTAAGGTTGCCGACCCCTGGTCCAAGGGAACAATTATAAAACCAGGCTTCTCCATTGCAATGTATATCACATACGGTACTACACGTTCATATGACCTTATTAAGCATTAGAAGAATTAGAAGAATTTCCACAACAAGGAAGATAAAGCAGAAATGGTTAAACCAATTGTTTTATTTAAAGAGGAAAATATATTTAATTATATTTTTTATTTGGATATAACTTCTGGCTTGTGATAAAAAAAAATGAAACTTTGACTTTTGCCGATTAGATAGATTTGTTGTTATAGAAATGGCTAGTTACAGACTAATGTAAAAAGTTGAAGTTGTAATGTTATCTTGTACCATGCTTTCTTGTACCTCATATTTTCTCCCCCCCTCTCTTTTTCCTTCCCTTAATTTCCTATTTTTATTTTCCTTTGTATTTTATACATTGATAAAACAATAAAAGTCATGAGATTAAAAAAAAAAGCATTAGAAGACGTCAGTTAGGAACGTTTATCTTTTCTTGGTCAAACCACCCCCAAAATATTGGGGAGAACTTATTACCAACGTTTTTGTAAAAACAGTGATAGTTACACTGCTGGAAAATCTTAGATCGGTGGATTTATGTGCTTTAAAAGGTTGCAGCAGGCAGAATTTAGGTGAAAAAGAATGCAGACGCAACAGGCACAGCTTGCATTACAAGAAAAGATTACTGGCAACTTACTTTAACAATTATGTCAATTAGAGGAAGATGCACACAAAGCTTCTATATTTTATGAGATTTTTGTAAACAGTTATGAAATGTTTAGTGGGAAAAAACCTGCCAAATCTAGCTATTGAATTGAATGAATAGTAAAGCGGACAAGGTTTTTTTTTAAAGCAATTTGCTTATCCCTATTCCTCACTGATCAAGAGCATACTTTTTTTTCCCACTGACTGCTTTTAAGCAAATGTGAAAATAGCCCTCTCTTTGATTAGCAACAGAAACTTTAGTAATGGTTAAGGGTTATGTTGGCAAATGCTGTAATTATTATCAGTGATGTGGGTTATACAGTCCCTGTAAGACTAAATCACCTCTTTACACTTGGAAATTCAACAGTTGTACATCATTACCCATCACAATCATCTCCACTAAAAAACTTCAAGTCTTCTCTCCAGCTTTATAGCTCCCCCCACCCCCCCCCCCGCTGCAAGCACTGAGGGAAAAAATGGAATTGCAAGTTGTCACACATCCAGAATGGAAGGTGTGAACAATCTTGTAGCTGCTATGAGCCTCCACCTCCACCTCCACCACCTCCTCCTCACTCACCTCCCCCCTCCCCCTCTCCCTCTCCCCTCTCCCTCTCCCCCCTCCCTCCCTCTCAATTAAAAAGTTTCAAGGGTCAAATGTTTATGTTACTGACAGTGGGGCATAATGATTGACTTTGGGGAATATGGATAGTTGAGATGAAAAATACCTCAAAGACCTATAAGATACTATTTTTCCACCAAATTTTGGAATTGCAGTATCCTATCCTTGGGTTCCTGGTAATACAAATATGTTATCCAGGATCCACAGTACCATATCCCTGCTGTTTGGTATTGTCATGTATGTATGTATGTATGTATGTATGTACCGTATTTTTTGGAGTATAAGACACACCTTTTTCCTCCCTAAAAGTGGCTGAAAATTTGGGTGCATCTTATACTTTGAATGTAGCTTTTTTTCCAGCCCTAACTAGGTGCTAACAGATCTTCCCAGCTCTTACCTTGCAGGCTTTTTCATTGTTACTCTCTCCAAAGAATGTTTTTCCAGCCCTAAGTCTTTGCAGAATTTTTTTTCATTGCTCTACTTGCTCCGAATACGTTTTTTTCTAGCCCTAACCAGGTGCTAACGATCTTCCCAGCTCTTACTGGCTTGCATGCTCTTTCATTGTTACTTTCTCAGAAGAAGGTTTTTTTAAGTCCTAACCAGGAGATAAAATAATGTGCTAGCAGACTAAGGATGCTACCCAGATGAATACCTGGTAGGCAGATTGTTTTCCCCTATTTTCCTCCCCAAAAACTAAGGTGCGTCTTATACTCCGGTGCATCTTATACTCCAAAAAATACGGTATGTATGTATGTATGTATGTATGTATGTATGTATGTATGTACTGTATGTATGTATGTATTTTGAAATTGACAAGTTTTTTTTAAGCTCAAGGTGATCCCTTAGTTAACAGAAACCATCTGCCAAAGATGCCAAAGCATCAAATAATCCGCATAACTAACTTGGATACATTGAACTCCTATAAAAAATAAAACATGAGCTGAGATCCTGATTTAATTGATTGATCCAGCAGGGTTGGGGGGTTTTTGGGGGGGCAATTGTATGGAAATAGGTTGTCAATGTTTTCTTCTGAGATGAATTGAGACTTTCCTCAGAGAAAGTCTTGTTGTGGTCTAATGGAATTTCATTGAACATCCCCCCCTAACATAATTTGATTATGTGCCATCTTGTCTATCTTGGCTCTTAATGACTACTTAGATAGATTTTCTCCATGACAATCGATCCCTAATCTTTTCTTTCAAATATCCCAACAGTGTACCCATTGCCATTGTAACTGAATACATCCACTTTTCTGTTGGTTGTCTTCTTCTTCTTCTTCTTCTTCTTCTTCTTCTTCTTCTTCTTCTTCTTCTTCTTCTTCTTCTTCTTCTTCTTCTTCTTCTTCTTCTTCTTCTTCTTCTTCTTCTTCTTCTCCTCTTTCCTTTCACCTTTACCAGGATTAGAGCTTTTTCTAGAGAGCTAGGTCTTGTGTAATTGTAATTGTTATCTTCACGTAACACAAAGATACCTTATCCAACAAGATGCAGTGGTGAGAAAAGTAAGGTCCTGCACTTAGGCAGGAAAAAAACAACAACAAATGCACAGATGTAGAAGAGGCAGTATCAGACTCAACTGTAGTACCTGTGAGAGAGATATAGATGTCCTGGTGGACCATTGTTTATGCAGTGTGCGGCAGCTGTCAAAAAAGCCAATGCAGTCCGAAAGCAAACATTATTGGAATAAGATTAAAACACTGCTAGAAGAGATTGCCAAAGAAAAAATAGAGATGAAACCAGAAATATTTTTATTGGGGATATTACCTGAAACGTATTTAAAAAATGCAATATTTAATAATACACGTGATAACAGCTGCAAGAATAATATTCGCCCAGAACTGGAAAAATAAATATATACCATGAGAAGAAAATTTGATTAGAAAGATCTTAGAGTGTGCTGAAATGGATAAACTTACAAAGGAAATACAAGAAAAAGAGGAAACAGAATATTATAAAGTATGGGAAAAGTGGTACTAGTGGTTAGAGAAGAGAGATAAAGGATAAGAGTATAATGTAAGAAAGAGGATAAAGGAATTACTAGAATGTACCAAATGTAAATAAATAAAAGGGAAATAGAAAATATGGTAGAAATAGAGTACACTAATGTATGATCTATATGATGTATATAAAATAGAAATATGAAATATAGGTATATAATAGAAATGTAAAATGATAAGAGAGAAAAAACGTAAAACTTAAAAAGTTTTAATGATGCGAAATTGTTGTAAAGAAGGAAATTGTATAAATTTCCATGTCTGTCTTTTTAATGTAAAAAAATGTTCAATGAAAAAAAAGCCAATGCAGTCCTAAGCTGCATTAACAGAGGGATAGCACCAAAAATGTGAGAGGTGATAGTACTGCTCTACACTGCACTAATGAGGCCACACTTGCCATACTGTGTCCAGTCTTGATCATCATGATACAGAAAAGAAAAATGCTGAGGCTTTAGAAAGAGTGCAGAGAAGAGCAGCACAGATGATAAGGGATCTGGAAGCGAAACTGTTATGTTGGGTAATTGAGGAAGAGGCAGGACTCCAACCAGTGACCAAGCTTCAGATTATTTACAGTATAGTACAGGCAGAACAGTGCTGCGCTAGCAGATAGCGCTCCCATTTATATAGGGAGCTCTCCAGCAGTCCAGCCACTGACAGGGCTTCAATTTCCTGCCGCTCAAATTGACCAATGAGTGGCGGTTATGTTAATTCCCTGTTTGCTTCTAGACTGGACTGGAACCTGTACCTTCTATTTACATATCTAACACCCCTCCCCTCTAGAACAATGGTATCCAATCAGTGTTTACTCATATTACGTAGTCATGCAAGTAGGCGGGGCATTGATGGGTGCACCCGGACCTTGCAGCTCAGTTATCTCAGCGGCGGTGGTCTAAACAGTCAGACCTGCTGCCACTCCTGAGTCAGAGCATGGAAGTTCCTGGAACTTCTTCTAGGGCGTGGCTGACTCCGCCTGGGCCTCCTCGTCTGGAGATCATTGCAGGACTCATAGTTCTTCAGGTGAGTGTGTGCATGTTCTCCTCGGGCTTGAGCGTAGGCTACCTGATCTGTTTGGTGATAGGTCGTCTCATGTGGTTGGTTTGTATTCTACTCAGGGTAGGAAGTGAATCCATCTGATCATTCTAGGGGACATTGAGGTTGGAGTGTGGTGGTCCCCAGCAATAATGCCAAGTAGTGGCTTGTGATCACTAATGAGCTCAAAGTCTCTTCTGTATAAGTATTAATGGAAACACTTTACTCCCACCACAGCAGCCAGCGCTTCCTTGTCTAATTGTCTGTATTTTCTTTCTGCTGTTGATAATGTTTTAGAATAAAAGGCAATAGGAGCCCCAGTCCATTTGGTAGCTCATAAGTGGATGCATCACAAGTTAATACAAGGGGAAGAGTCTCATTATATTGAAAAATACACTGTCTGATGATAATAAATTCTTAACAGCTGAGAAAGCAATAGCAATAGCACTTAGACTTATATACCGCTTCATAGTGCTTTACAGCCCTCTCTAAGCGGTTTACAGAGTTCAGCATATTGCCCCCAACAATCTGGGTCCTCATTTTACCCACCTCGGAAGGATGGAAGGCTGAGTCAACCTTGAGCCTAGTGAGATTTGAACAGCTGAACTGTTGAACTAGCAGTCAGCCTGCAATGGCTGCATTTAACCACTGCACCACTTCAGCTCTTAAGCAGTGGCTTCCTTCCATCTCCAGGTCCAAATGGCTTTCTTGCCCAGCAGTCGGTGTAGGGGTTCAGCAACGGTCGCCTTCTGTGGCAGAAAAATGCTATAAAAGTTTAAAAGGCCAAGGAAAGCCTGTAATTCGGTTTGATTCTTGGGTGCTGGGGCTTCCTTGATTGCTTTCACTTTATTTGGGGTTGGGTGAATGCCTGAATTAAATACCCCAGAAATTCAACTTGTGGTACTGCTATTTTGCATTTATCTTTGTTAACTTTAAGGCGGCATTTTTGAACTTCGTCAGGGTTTCTTTAAGCCTCTGAATCAGTTCTTCTTTGTTCTCCCAGGATACGAGGACATTGTCAAAGTATGGCACTACCCCCAGAATGCCATGTAGGCAGCACTCCATCATGCTTTGGAAAAGCCCCGGAGCCACACTCACTCCAAATTGTAATTGATGGCATTTAAAAGCCCCTTGGTGTGTGACAATAGTCTGTGCTTCCGCGGTGGTGTTGTCTACCATCATTTGCTGGTAGGCTTGTGCCAAATCAAGTTTTGCAAATATTTTGCCATTGCCTAGTGAGTGCAATAAGTGCTGAACTACCGGTACTGGGTAGGCACTTTGCTGCAAGGCTTTATTTATGGTACATTTGTAGTCCACATAGATGCGGATTGATCAATCCCGCTTAATTGGGGTGACTATCAGGGTTTCCTACTTAGCATGGTCGACTGGCTCCAAAATTTCCTGGGAAATTAGTTTGTCTAATTGACTGTCTATTTTGGGCCATAGAGCAAAAGGGACCCTCCTTGCTTTCAGCCTAATGGGGGTTACATTGGGGTCTAGATTAAAAGAGATGGGTTTCCCCGTGTACTTGCCCAAACTTCTGTTGAAAATGTCTGCAAAGTCCTTAATTAAGGTCTCGATGCCATCATCCTGGACTGCGTGGATACCCATAACTCCTAACCCCAGGGGTTTGAACCATTCTACTCCCAATAGGCTGGGTCAGTTGCTATCCATGATGGTCATCTGCAATGGTCCGCTGAATTGTTTGAATTTTACTTGGACTCCTGCTCTCCCAAGAACAGGAATACGATTTCCTTGAAAGTCATTTAATGTAATTCTTTGCGGTTTTAGCTGTTTTTTTCTATTGTCGGAACTAATTGTTTAATTGTCTGCCAGGACACAATTGTAAAAAATGATCCCATGCCCAATTCCATGGTTCATGGGGATCCCTCAATGGTGACTGTAACGTGGAATTTCTCTGTGTCACATGCATCGTAATGTCCCATTGTTGTTTGATGGATCTCCCTCGATTCCGGGTATTGGTTTTCTCCTCTTTTATTTTTTCAGAACCCTGGTTTAGGATTAAATGGCTTCGTTGGGGATATTGAATGTCTTGGGCAGAAAAAGTTTGTCTGGGTTGCTCTACAAGCCTCTGCTATGTGTCCCTTCCATTGGCATCGCCGGCATGTGGCATCTTTAAATTTACATGCTGATTGGTTATGATTTCCACCGAATCCACCATATCGGAATTGTTATGTTTAGTTTCTGAATGTCATATCTTTCTTTCGGACTGTATGCGATGGATCTCGTCTTCCTCCTCAGTGTATTCGTCTAAGTCTATATTATTTATTTGCCCAGCGGTTGCCCCTTGAGTTAAATGGACATTACTATTTTTTCAAATAGCTGCTGCAGATTTATCAGACACCTCGGATGCTCTGGCTTTATCTAAGGTATCTTGGAATGTGATATCTACCTCTGCTAGCAGTCATTTTTGTAGAGTCAGGTCCCTCATTCCTAAAATGATTCTGTCTCACATCATTTCCTCCAAATTATTGAACTTGCAGGTGGATGCTATTTCTCTAAGTTTTGCAACAAAATCGTTAATTGACTCACCCTCCTGTTGATTTCTTCGATAGAATCCGTACCGGCTAACGCGCGACAATGCTGCGGGTGCATAGTGCTCCTTTAATATTTTCTGTAGCTCTGGCCACGTGACTGTTTCCACATCTGTTGGTGATGCTAAGGATTTAGCCATCTTATAGATTTGAGTCCACAGTAGCTAAGGAAAAGTGCCCTTTTCCTGTTGTCGGAACGATCCTGAAGATAATTGGTTTCCATAAACATTCGGAATCGACCCATATATGAAGACCATTCTTTTGTGTTGGGGTTGAAAAGAGTTGGTGGAGCAATGGTGGTCACTGTGAAGTTGGCCGATGTAGACGGTCTTGCTACAAAAATGGCCACTGATGCCACGTGGATGGTTGCTCTGTCCTTTGTCTGGTCCTTTGTTCTCTTCTAGTATCCCATCCTCATCACCAGTATTATGTTGGGTAATTGAGGAAGAGGCAGGACTTCAACAAGTGATCAAGCTTCAATTTATTTACAGCGTAGTACAGGCAGAACAGCGCTGCACTAGCAGATAGCGCTCCCGTTTATATAGGAAGCTCTCCAGCAGTCCGGCCACTGACAGGGCTTTAATTTCCCGCCACTCAAATTGACCAATGAGCGGTAGTTATGTTAATTCCCTGTTTGCTCCGGGCCGGAGTGATACAATGAACAGTTAAGGGAGTTAGGTATGATTAAATGACTAAAAAAGAGAAGGCTTAGGGGTGACATGATAGTTGATTTCCAATATTTGAAGGTCAGGTCACAGGGAAGAGGACATTGATTTCTTCTCCAAAGCACCTGAGAGCAGGACAAGAAGCAATGGATGGATGATAGTCAGAGGGAGAACCAACCTGGAACTAAGGATGAATTTCCTGACGATGAGAACAATTAGTCAAAGGGAACAGCTTGCCTCCTAGAGTTGAGGATGCCCTATCACTGAAGTTTATTTATTTAATTTAGTTATTTATTTAGGATTCTTATATGCCGCCCTACTCCCTGGGGACTCAGGGCGGTGTACAACATTTGAAGAATCACTAAACAATATAATTTAAAAACAATTTAAAATGCATTTTAAAAAGCATACAAAATCTTACATACATGGGGGAGACCAAGATGAAGTTGTCTCAGAACCCCGCCTGCAGGAAGAGCCATGCCTTTTCAGAAGGCCAGCATGGTGGGGATAATTCGTATCTCTGGGGGGAGTTGGTTCCAGAGAGCGGGGCCCCCCACAGAGAAGGCCCTCCCCCTAGGCCCCGCCAGCC